>JAOEHQ010047807.1:0-10591 GCA_025447715.1 Asclepias incarnata | reverse complement strand
CCTATTAATAGGTATAGTAGGGCCAAGTTTGGAATCATTATGATTTATATGGCCAAAAATCGAATTACGACAAAAAAAAAAGTGAGTTTTATGAATTATAGTGAATTTTTTGAATTTTTTTAATTTTTTACGTCATATCAATGCAAATACATCGGATTTTTTTTTTGTCAATTCAATACATATTACATATTGGGAGGTATATTAGGGCCAAGTTTGGAATCATTAGCAATTATGTTGACGACGGAAAACTTAAATATGCATTTATTAATTTTTATTTATATATCCGTCGGTATTCCGTCGGAAATATATGAAATGTTCCGACGGATTTCCGACAAAAAGCTTAAATATGCATTTATTGTTTTTTTTAGTTACATATCCGTCGGTATTCCGTCGGAAAATATATGAAATGTTCCGACAGATTTCCGACGGAAAGCTTGAAGTATGCATTTATTGTTTTTTATTTACATATCCGTCGGTAATCCGTCGGAAATTTATAAAATATTCCGACAGATTTCCGACGGAAAACTAAAATATGCATTTATTTATTTTTATAATATATCTGTAGGTATTCCGTCGGAAATGCATAAAATATTCCGACGGATTTCCGACGAAAAACGTAAATATGTATCTATTTATTTTTATTTATATATTCGTCGGTATTCCGTCGGAAATGTATAAAATATTCCGACGGAATCCCGACCGAATTAAATGGAAAAAAAAAATTTTAATAAAGAAAACTCATTCCGACGGATAATTAAATTTCCGTGGGAAATCTGTCGGAAAATATATTAAGTTTCCCACAGATTTCCGACAGATTTTGAATCTGTCAGAAATCCGTCACTAATCTGTCGGAAACGAATATAGTTAATTGGTTCTTTTGGCAAAATCTTTTTCCCGTCGGAATTCTGTCGGAAATCTGTAGGTATTTTCTGACAGAATTGTTCTGTCGGGAAAATCCGTCGGAATTTGACAGTTTTGTAGTAGTGAACAGAGCCTTCGTACTAGGATGCAGTTTGATGTTCAAACAATAATCCTATCACATCCAACAAAGAAATTTCCACGCATCCATTGTAATTTGGCTCCGTGAATAATTAAATTACATCAAAATATATTACATCAAAATATATTACCCATGCACCTGAATGATAGAGAAACAAAAATCAAAAGAAGAGTAGCCTATGTATGTCAATGCATGTTATAATTATGATACAATGAATACGAAACAATACTTTATTCCTAGAAAAGAACTTGAGATCGAATGATGTATGGCTTAAAATATATGTGATGCAAAAACCTTTCGTTGTTAAAAATATATGATGCATGTATGAAAACAACCATTATTGAATTAAAACCATATTTTAAACTTAAAAAAATAGTAAAAAAAAAAATCTTAGAAAAACTATAATAGGTTAGATCAAAGAATTCTGAAAACGCGGTGGATTAAAAGCGATGTCCTTTAAAGCCTAGCCAAAAAAAAATAAAATTTAAAAACACAAAATGTCATCATGAACAATTAACATAGGCAAACAAACCAAATCAAAGAAGCTGATAATCTAAATAATTAAAAAGAAAAAGATAAAAGATTCCCAAGAGCAAATTCCATAGTTCTATACAAACCAAATAATGAAATTATGTTGGGGAAAAACCACAAAATACGAACAAAATAACTGGATATTGTAGAAATCTTTGAAGGCACGTAATCGTTTTCAGATTAAATCAATTCGATGGTTCCCTCGAAATATTCAATTGGATACAATCAAATATTTATGAACGTTCTGTATGTATTTGCATTTGAGAAAATAGAACCAGAGAGAATATCGTGACCAGAGGAACAAGAAGAATGAGCGTATCGTTCTATCAGACCCATTAACTGTCTTTTAGGCAGTTAATTTACTAGGTTTCACTGTTTGGCAAAAACAGTCCCTCAAGTTCTGAAAATTAGATTTCTGAGACATTTTTACCATAACACTTTAATGGACCCCGCTCCAAGGGGCGCTGCCCCCGGACCTCCGTTCCTTAGGGCTTCGCCCCTAAGGTCATAATAAATTCAAATAGATGTGCACTCCGCACCTCCAAACCTATATGATGTATTATTATGACAATAATGGTCAACGCAAGTCAATCCAATTACACTAAAATATCCAACATAATTAAACTTTTATTATTATATTGTTACCATATCTACCAATATATAAATTAATCTTTTGAAATTAAAATTCCTAATTTAATTATAAAATAATATTATTTAATAATTATTTTATATACTCTTAAAACATATCTATAATAATTAAATTATCATATTTTAAATCAATAATTTCAATTTACATATGAAAACATCTATTTTCCATATTCTATATTTTAATAAAAGAATACTCTAACTAATAACGATATGCTAACTTATCTCCTGATTTATTTTATAAATACTAAAAGAAGAATAACTAAGAGTGATGGCATTGTATGCGGTATTGTATGTGGTAAAGGTGTTTACAACGCGGTAACACCGTCGCTAACGTTTTTTTTTTTTTTTTTTGTGGCGTGGCAAAGGTTTATGGTAAACTTTACCACACGGCAAAGGTCACGGCAAAGGAGGGAATGTATGGTGTTTTTTTTTTTTGTCTTTTTGTGGGGTATTTTTATATTTTATACATGGTTATGAATATCGGTCGATACAGAAATCGGATCGTGTATCGGTGGGCTACCGGTACGAGTTTGCCATAACTAAAAATCAGTCAACATCATTGACTTGGGTCAACTTTGGTCAAACTCGGCCGGATGGATCAAGAATCGACTGGATTGGTCAAGAATTGGCTGTATCGGATTGGGTCAACATAAAGTCAATCATTTTTTTTTTATTATTAAAAGGGTTATTTGATGAATTATGTTATTATTTCTAGACAATTATGTTTAAATTGAAGAATTATGTTAATGTTTCTAGACAATTATGTGTAAGTTTGAAATTTTTTATATTTTTTTAATTTTCTATTACATATAATTTTAAAAATTATTATTTTAATATATAAAAACCCAATCCGATTTTTTCCTCGATCCGATCGGATTCTTCAAAAAATCCTGACTCCCCCTTCACCGATACGATCCCGATTCCCGAGTTCCGCAACCTTGATTTTATATATGAAGTGTAGTGTGGTGTGGGATGTAGTATGAGTGATGGGTTGCCAACAAAATTATGAAGTGTGATATGAAAATGGTATAGATGATGTGACATAAAGGGATTGGTTGGGAGTAAGGAATGAAATAAACAGTGAGAGATGGGTTGCCATCACACTAATATAAAGATATAAAAGATAATGAGCGGAAAGAAAAAGAAAATACATAGTCAATTTGTACATCATACGGGTATTAAGACTAGTATATATATATATATAATACGAACTTACGAAGTACATAATTATTTAGCATAGTAGTATAAAGAACGATTGGCATTTGGCAATTCAACCCGATCCGATTTTGATTACTTACCTAAATAAATCACCCATATTAGTATTACGATATTTATTACTCGTAATAGTATGTAGATATATGAATCAGACTTAAGTTCTTAATTAGTTGATGACAAATGATATGCTTTATTAGCAAGACAACTTTGGTAGGTTTGTGTGGTGTAGGTGATTTGTGTGGTGCAGGTGATTTGTTTGTTTATATTTTAGTGAATTGGAGAGGTACCAGCGTAATGCTGCAGCGGTGGTGGTGGCGGCGACTGGTGATGGTTGTGGCAGCGGCGAGTAGTGTAGGTAATTGATGTAGAGGGAGTAATGTATTTATTTTAGGAGTTAAGGGATAAATGGCTGGTCATTTCGTATATCCCAAAAATATAACTTTTCAACATAAGGTATACAATTTTTATATAGTAATATAGAAGTATAGATATATATATATTTGCAAACTCTTGGCTTTGGCTCCGTCACATTATTTTTTACTTTTAGCTTTGTCACTATCTTGTTTCTGCATTGGATGGCTGATTAATAAAATTTCTCTATTTTGGCCTTTTGGGTTTGTGCATTTCCAAGTGCTGCCAAGCCTTAAAACAAGAAAAAAAAAAACACAAAAGCCTGTGAGATGTCTCCTAGCACACGACCTAATTGTGTTGCCAAAACTTGATATAATTCTTTTTTTTTGGGTAAATTACACGAACCTTCCAAGTGGTTTGTCGTTTTTTTCACGGACCATTTCTTTAAGAATTTTATTACACTAGACATATCCAATCCATACTTGTCGTTTTTTCCCCAAAAACATATTTTTGGCCAACAATGTTAATCTTGGTCCAGTAACTGTCCCCACATGCATCTCACGTGAGTGTATTTTGGTCTTTTCCACTTGTAATAAAATTATCGACAGGGACGAAAATTGCAAAAACAACAAAGCACGGGGACTGTTTGTGTTATTTACCCTTTATTTAAGTCCAAATTTAGACCAAAAGATTTATCTGTAATTTTGAGTTACGAACAATATACTTGAACATAAGACATGTTAGTTGATGGGTTACCTCGAATACTTTTAGACCAAATGCAAAGATGGATAAACCAAAAATGATATGCACTCGTGAAATTTTTCCACATGAACTGGTAAAACTAAAACAAACTTGGCCTGAAAACCAAAAGAACCATTTGGCTTGATAAAACGAATCCAAACATATATGTAACAATAATGGATCACGAATTGAATTCACGAGTTTTCTTTTTCCTTTCAGGACATGCAAAAAAGTAACAATATTGTACAATATGAAATATTCAAATAAGCAATGCATGTTCATAGGAAAACATAATTCACTCATAGTTTTCTATGATATTCTAATTATATATCATAAAATTCAATGATTGTTATATCGGTATTTATGAAACTTATAACATCCTTAGAATATAAGAAAACGAAACAAAACAAAATAATTTCAGAGTCTAGCCGAAATCAGCATAGATTCTAACTAAAAGCAAAGAGTCAAAGGGAGTGACGACTCGCCACTCCCTTTGCTTTTTGTTAAGGGGTCTTCCTTTCCCTGCCTTCTCTCGGTTAACTCTAACATCTGCTAATGCCCAAGTACAACATTTTGTTTCTAAGTTGAAAGATTCGAGTCTAAAAATACCCTCACGCTCACAAGATGATGTGACATCATCATCAATTTGTGTCGTGTATTTTACAAACATGGAGCGATCTTTGAATCTTTCAAGATCTTGTGGAATCCTAACGACTCTCTCAAGTCCAGGTGAAGATACCTATCAAAAACGAACACATACAATGTTAACAGATTTCATATGATTATAATTTGGGGGAAATAGGGCAAGTTGAGTGATGGTTCAAAACAAGATCGGGTTGAAAGCTATTTTTTGGGTACTCAAGTTGTTTTCTCTATTTTGAATGTTTTGAATAAAGTGATTTAGGAAGTTGAATTCTTTAAAAATACATTTTGGGCCACTTTTGGACCTGTTTGACAGGTGCAGCCCATTTGACACATTTAAGTTTTAACTGGTTCTTTTTTGTTTGACTCATTTGGGATAAAATATAACACATATTGACCCCTTTCGTAAATAACATGTCGATGTTACCACATCTAATTATATCATTTTGTCGTTTTCGATTTTGAGGGTCTCTTCATTTATAATCACAACGGGTAGATTCCCACTTTATGTATGGCAACCTTCTTGTTACAACTTACAAGAATTTCAAGGAATGGCATGAAAACAATATAGAGAAAGTTTCACCTCAATAATTTGAAAATTGGTTAATTTGATTATTATTATTGACATGGGGTCAAACGTGTAGCTTCAAAAATTTCAACCATAAAGGAGATGGGTCGACAAATTTTGAAGTTGCACAAAATATATAAGTTAAATTCACAAGAACTAGGGGGGGTCAACTCAAGCTGCTTCGGTCTGTCCTAAAAACTTAATGTTTTGACCCTTTACCCAAACTATAGACCTATCCATTTTGCTACCTACACAATATTACCAAGGAAACTAGGGGAAGTACCTCCAGTGATATATCAACAGGTATTGATCCAGCAGCCTCAGCCTCATTTAGCCGCTCCCGGTACGCTTTTGAGAAAGCTTCAATATCTTCCATGGTGGGAGAGCCCGACCTGCAAAACATCTTTGATTTATTAAGCATATATGAAATTTAAGTTTTGTTTAATAGTAAGAGCACTGTACAGAATGTTGAGCTTCTGTCCTTTCGATCTTTTTACAAATGCCAATGTATAGCGTAACATATATGCATTTTACATTTTTACCTACATCTACATGAATATTTAATGTTTGGAGTAATAGATTATGTTCCGAGTTATCAAGGGAATTAATAATCATATTCATACCGGCTACAACAAAACTAAACTGAATATCTAATTATATAAAATAACAAGTTTCATACTAGCTGCAACAACACTAAAACCGTTGATCGAAGGGCACCCTTCTTTTAGCATAAATTGAGAAGGTGATACTTCCATCTCACAATATATATCTCTATTTTTTACAAGAATGTCGTTTTTGGTCATTATGTATTACAGTATTATTTTTTTAACTAGTTTTAAAAACATCTTTGATTATCACAGCTTCAAACAGCAAAATCACATCCAAACACTGTTTCTAATTATGATAATTTAATTACAAATAATCACTTTCAAAATGCATTTCCTAATGAAATGTAGAAGCTTACTTGTTTGAAAGCCTCTCAATGCGCACACGAATGGCAGAATTCTGTAACGTCTTGAAAGCATATATTCCCAACTCTCCATCAAAAGAAAGAGTAACTTCCTCAGCAATTGTTAATGCTTCTTTATCCCACGTTGTGCCCGCCAAAGAAATCCCTCCTCCTCCACCGCCATCCCCAGACTACAGATTTGTTTGGAAGAAACTAAAGATTACTGCTCAATAACATATAATCTCCTAACAAATTGTTAATTATTCAAAAAAAAAATTACAAGAGGTGGTGAAATGGGAGTATTGGTTAACGGGTCAAAACAGGTAATTTATTGGCACGTAGGATTGCAAAAAACCATCTCTAAGTTTAGTAGTATCCATAAGCAAATAGGTCAAAGAACCATCTCTAAGTTTAGTAGTATTCAGCCCATACCATTGGCTAACTTACCCGAGGTTCCGCCTCTTCTTCCAAGTAATCATCTTCGAAGTCATCATCATCATCAAATCCCTCTATATACATGATAATTATATGAGAATAGTAAGAAAACCCTTCAGAATAACACATCTAAACTGACACATATAACACATTCATAAATGACAACAAACTTTATATATTCATTCACAAATTATTAAATGCTTAATTTCTTTAATTTGACACATAGATATCCGCCACGATACATGGTTTAGTATTACCTTGTTCAACAAGTGGCGCTAGCTAGGAAAGATTGTGCTAGTGCTAATATGTACGCTATATACGGTTCAATGTCAAAAAGGTTCATTTTTAGATTGGAAACTAATGTGGACTGTGTTGTTAATGTATACCAAAAGTTTTCTACTACAATTTCATCAGCATTAAATTCATAAATAATACTGCAATCCTCATCTTTAAGAATGGACGATAGAAACATCAAGTAATTACATATAAGAGCACAAAAAAGTGTTTATTGTATAAACTTGCTAGATTTTAATCTCTTGATTCTATACAACATACAACATTATAGATATAACTCAAGATATGCTATGCATTTGCAAATAATTTACATCCATTCTCCCCCTCATACAATTATGAGTAAATGTTTTTATTACCATCAAAGTTACAATCTTTATTCTTTTTGAAGAGAAGAGGGAATTTGAATCACATCAAATGTTCTATGTACATACAACAAATGTGGCGAGTTCAATCTTAAGATTGAGAGTAGCTATAGATTTTCCACACCACTAATCATTCATTAAGTAAGGCGAAGGCTTTTTTGTTGAGTTGTGGAGTTTGATGCTTACTAAGGAGGTTAAGGGTGCCCGATAGTCTTGGTCAGGGTGGGACAGAAAAATCGGAACAAAGGGCTGTAGATTTTTTTTTGTACCGAAATTTAGATCAATTAGCAGATACCCCGGCGAGCAAGTCCATAGTGATTATCTGTTACATACCAAATGGGAGAACACAACCCAAAAGACTAGTTTGATGGGTGAGAGATCCCATTTGGTATATAAACCCCACATTGGTTTCCCATACAACCGATGTGGGACAAGTCCCATACCTTGTAATGGTTTCGATCCGTAACACCCACACTTCCCCCATTGTAAATCCGTCCTTGCATACGCCATTAAGAATCTTCATAACAAAATTTGGAAAGAAAAGGAATTTCAATCGTAAGTCTTTATACCCTTGTTTTGAGCAACAAATTGTGGGAGAAATGTTATATCCCTGTGTTTTCATTTCTCTAACCTCATTTCAGTGTATTTTTAACTTATACGTTGCGGGAATACCCTACAAACTTGGTAACACTTACATGTGTGTGTGATTGGAACCATGTCGTACTCATCAACAAACCATTTAGGCCCCACACATCCATGTTGGGATCTCATTGTGGTTTTTGCTAGAGCAAATGGTATGGCATGCCATCGGCACGACATCGCCGACGTGGCATTCAGCGCCTATTGATCCCCCATTGGGGCATCCCGCCCCTGTATGCAGGGCCGGCCCATTAGTTGTATGGGGTTAGGCACGGGCCTAAGACCCCCAATATTTAAGTCCCCTAAATTTTAGTTTTATGGGCTAGGCATACACTGGGCTTCTTTGAAAATCTAAGTTACTCATTAATATCCTAGAAAATCGAAAAGTCTCCATTCTTCACAATGTCTTGCACCACCAAGTCCACCACGCCATCACCACCACGCACCACCAGACACCAGTCCACGGTGTCCACCCACGACACCACCAGGTCCACCACCACACGCCAAATCTCTTAATAATTAATAATAATTAATCTTTTATTATACCCACTGATGTTATATATTAATTTGAACTTTTATTTGATTGATGTTGTAGGTATACAGATAAAATACTTCTCTGTAATTCTTAAAAAAAAAAGTTTTTAACCCCGTCTTTTGTCCCAGATAAAGGAGGAGAGTTTTTATTAATTGTCCAATATGATATGATCTTGAAAATTACGTGTGGAGGTATATTTCTTTGGTTTCAATATAATATTGTCCTTTCACATAAGATTGAGTATATATGTTAGTAATAAAGCTACTGAATGTTATAAATGAATTATATGTTTAGATAAAGACATGATGGACAGTGGTGGAGCCATGTTGGGCAACAATATATTGAAATAAGATTATTTGATAGCTCAAGTTCTTTTCTGTTACTCATCACAAGCTCCTGGTTTGCAGGTTTTGCACATATCATCCCATCAGCTCAGTTTGTTATGTTTTAGTTTTCTATGCTTACTTTAATTTATATAATGAACTAGGCCACCAAAATTGGTCTCGTCTAAAACCCCCAAAAAGGTTAAGCCGGCCCTGCCTGTATGGCGTCGAGGTCGGGCTCGTCTTGCTGACTGTCGGCGTTCGTGTTCTAAAGCATATGAGACTCTTGTTAAGTCATATATTACCGTGACAATCTAATAGAATGTTTGAAATATTCAAATATTTTCTTTGTTTAATAAAAAAATTTAATAAGCTTTAACGAACCTGAAATTTTCTTAGTTTAATTTGTATGTGTACGTGTTTTAAGAAACTACTAGAAGATTATCCACACAATCCGACGGTTTTAATATTGAAGGCGCTTTTATATTGACGTTGATTAACCTTAATATAAACTAAATCATTTGTAATAACTTTTGATTAACAGTCTAGAGAAAAAACATATCATAATTATAGTATTGTAATTACTTTCATATTTATAAGATTTGCATTTCATTCCAAATTTTTCCATAATCAAATGTGGGATAAACTCACCATTGGACATAAATAAAAATATAAAAGTTATATTGTCCCACATTGATTTCAAGAAATTTTGTAACACTCATCTCGTGTATATATATTACTTCATACGTCCCATTTTAAATGTCTTGATTTGAATTTTAAAGTCTTTTTTTACAACTTTGACCGTAAATATTTTTATTTGTGTTATATAATACTTGATGAAAATTATATCAATGAAAATATATTTAAAACTCAATCTATTTATATATTTTACATTAGTTATTATATAACACAAACAAAAATATTTAAAGTCAAAGTTGAAACATAAAGACTTCAAAATTCAAACTGTAACTAGTGGCGGATCTTGAGGAAAGTCACGGAGGGGGCCAAAACTCGCGGAATCCAAAAATAATGATAAGAAAAATAATTTTTGAACAAAATACGGATAAAATACCACTACAGAGCGAAAAAACGGAGGGAGTCGGGGGCCCTCGGGCCCTTAATAAGATCCGCTCATGACTATAACATTTAAAATGGGACAGGAGATTATTAATTTTTAAGACATATTATAAATATCTTATAAAGTAGTATAAATATAGATATCCAATTATGAAAGAAAGTATACCTTGATTACATGATTTTGTCCTAGGATTATTGCTTTATAGTAGACGTGGGCAAAAAAACCGAAACCGAAAAAAAAACCGAAACCGAACCGGTCAAAACCGGTTTTGACCCAAACC
>JAOEHQ010047805.1:0-10592 GCA_025447715.1 Asclepias incarnata | reverse complement strand
TATCAATAACAACAAATACAATTTTTATATACATGTGTTAGACAATTCAGAGCCGGCAGTCGGCGAAGCCGATTGCCAGACACCATCACCTTTTAACTCCAACCATCAACCACCGCGCATTGCGCAGGTATTATTTCTAGTACATAATAAAACATTTGCAACTTTTTTCCAAATTACTTAAAATTTCAAGAACCAAAACTACTAATATACACATTTGAATCAAACGCCAATCAATACTTACCTTAAGCATTTAGTCAAAATTCTTTCTTTCCATACTTATCTTAGTTAATTTATTGTAATTTAGTTTTGTAATAATAAATTGCCTACCACAATCGCTATTATATGTATTGTAAGATATCTCCAACGAAAAATATTAACATTCCGCCGCATTTTCACGAGCATTAGGCTAGTACTATCTAAAGCATATGGGTATCGCCTTAATTCTTGAATTTTTAAGAATTAAAGTTTTACCATGTTATCCCTCTACATTACTTGTTATATATATTTATATTAAAATATTGTGTGATAAATTCTACTACTAGGTGTAAAATATTTTCTGAATACTTAATGAGTAAAACTTATATTTTATTTAACCATGATAAGAATGAGTTAAACGAAAACAATAAAGAGAAAATAAATAAATTAAGATCCTTTTGAATCATTAGCAGTGGGTTGTACATAAAGCTCTAATATCATGTGAAAATGTGAAATACTTTTTTTTTTTACAACAAGTTTTATTAATATTTTAAGAATCCGGCAAAATGCCGAATATCTAAAGGAAAAAAATTACATAATAAAGTTCAGGATAATTTGCCACAATGAGCGGGATGTGCTAAGATTAGGCAACGGGTAGATATGGAATTGGAAAAAACCGATACAATACTATGAAACACGTCTTTGCTCGACCCTGTCGATTCTTTAAATACCAAGTTGTTTTTGTACTTCCACGGGACCAACACCAGACGAAGCAAATGGCTTCCAAAACACGTTTAAACTTTAGGGACTTTTGCGAAATCATGAATCCAATCAATGCATCTAGTCAGGTCCAAATAGGAGATGTCAACTTGCAACCAGTTCTTAATCTTATTTCAAAGCTCAGCCATGAAATTGCATTCACAAAACAGACGATCAACTTGCTCGAGACCATTGGAGCATACAAGGCAGCGAATTGAGTCTACCAAAACGCCTTTATTCAATAAGTTAACACGCATAGGAAGCCTATTAGGAAGTAATCTCCAGATGAACACATTAACCTTTTTATGGACAAGCTTATTCCATCTCGTTAGTTGGGGTTCAACTAGCAAAATCACAGTATCAATGAATCTTCTCAATCTACTAATTGAGAATTCCGAAGAACCGGAGAGGTTCTAGCCCCATCCTGCCATCCATCTATTTGTTCAGATAGGGGAGCAATCGGTAGGCATTGAACCATTCTCGAGAATTGGGTCAATTCAACACCGTCACGTAGTGGGCATCTCCAGTTCCATCTCCATGTGAAATAGTGAGAAAGCGCATTGTTGATTGATTGCATGAAGGAGATTTAAATTAACATAACAAAATCTTGTTTAGATGAACAAGATACCTAATTCTATTAAGAAACTAAATCAACCTAATAAAATAAATACTAGAAGTATATCCGTGTAATGCGTAGTGGTGGATGATTTTTCTAAAAAATTTAAATTGTAGTGTACGTAAAATTTGTAAACTCCATTCAGTATATGCATCAAAAGGTGATGGTGACCAGCAGCCGGCTTCGCCGACCGGCTGGTTCTAAATTGCCTAACACACGAGTATATAAAAAATGTGTTTGTTATTATTATAAAATATTTAAAAATGATTATATAAATTAATATACAAATAATTAATATGTAAATTATATAGACATTAAATAATATTAAACGATAAGATAACTTAAAATTTCAAAAATTAAGGCACCCTCCATTTGTAAAAATATATACCATAATAATAGATTTATTGTCTAATAATACGTATAACTAAACTCACTATATAAACCAAATACTTTGTGTTTAGTCTTTAGAGGGGTTCCAATGTCTTCATTATCCACTCATCGCCGCTCATTATTGTTTTGATAACAAGTCAACACCATTAGGGCTGATTCGTTATTGCCTCATTATAGATGGACTAGTTATTGTTAACGAGTGATAAATGGTGATTGTTTTTGTTTGTTTTTTGTTTTGGAGAATAAATGGTGGGTCTCAGACTAGTGATGTGTTAGTTTATATGGGGGAAGTTGTAAATGATTGGTGATTGATTAGTGGTGGGAAAATTTTCTGATGTAACATTGATGTGACGCTGATTTTGACTGGTTATTGGTTAATAATGAATGGGATATTGGTACCCATATGAGAAAAGGATTACTACCTGTGGATGTAACTAACTATGACAAAATGTTTATGTTATGTAAAGATCTCGTAAAATGTCTATGTCATGTAATGAACTTACAAATCCCGGTTATTGGGTATACCCGACCAATCAAAAACTTACAAGTGACAGCTTATATTGTTGTCACATATACCCGAGTACATCCAATAACCGAGATTTGAAAGTTCATTACATGACATTGACATTTTACGAGATTTTTACATAGCATAAACATTTGGTCATAGTTTTTTACATCCACATGTAATAATCCTTATGAGAAAATTGATATAACAAAGTCTGGGGGGTAAAATTCTTGTTTTGTGATGAAAAATTGATCGGATCGGAGAAAAGGAAGATCTGGTCATAAAAATGTTAAAGAATTAACTCGAATCCCGGGGAATTTAATATAATATTTCACGTCAGAAATCGGAATTAAGAAAAGAAAATAAGAGAAAGAGGTATGGAAATGGAGTATTGTTTAATTAATTAATTAAATTAATTGCCAGGATTGAGATCTAAATCAGCCGGTTTGTTTATAAATGTGGATGAGAAATCAATCTCATTCGCTAATGCATAGCACATGCATATCCCAACGATTCCTTAATTTTTTTAAAGGTAGTTGGTAAACTTGAAGATTAGATGTGCTCAACAGTTAATACTTTAAAACAAGTCCGAGTTTAGACGTTTAGTTCTCGTAAATATATATATACATTAATTAATAATTAATAATCGCTAGAATCATTACTAGAAGCAAGATTGTCCTTAAGCACAATCAAGGCCTAAGAAATGTCACATTTATATTGTTAATTATCTAAAACATTTGTTCTGCTTTGGCCTTTTAGGTGAATTTATTTATCCTAGTATATATATAAACAAAGGTTTAGGGTCTCGGAATATAATGAACTATATACGAATGTTTATGTTGTCTAATGTACTACTCGGGTGTTCATTGTATGTAATGAACTTTCAAATCCCGATTATTAGATGTACCCGACCAACCAAACACTTGCAAATTGACAATGTGGCATTGGACGTGGCAACTTATATGGTTGCTACATATACCTAGGTACATCCAATAACCGGGATTTGAAAATTCATTACATACAATGAACACCCGAGTATTTCATTACACAACATAAATATTCGTGTATAGTTCATTATATTCCGAGACCCTAAACCATAATAAAAAATAGAGATGATTGAAGACTTTGTATGAGCAAAGAGCCTAAGAAATGACACATTTATCTATTATAAAGTATATTTACATCTCTTCTTTTCTAATTTTAGAACTCTTAAATTTTAAGCCAAAAATCAAGCTCAACCATCAATTTTTTAAAATTGATCCAGACCATTTCTTTTACCAATAAAATCACTTTCAAATCATCTATCACTTTCAAATATTTCCGCCAACTCCATGCACGGGTACGGCAGTGGAGGCGTGGATAGTTTGTATTTTTGAAGTCGGAACCTCAAACTAGTTGTGATGATGTGGATGGTCATTGATGATGGTGGTATGTATTAATTAGAGGCATGATGCAAAGTGTTATTAGGATTTTGAAATTCGCAATAAGAAAGCAATATCGCAATAAGATATATTAAATCGCAATTAGATTTATAAAATCGCAAGGAGATTTATAAAATCGCAATTTTGACATTTTATTACGATTTTGACTTTTTATGCGATTTTGACTTTGTTAAATCTATTGAGATTTTACAAAACTCGTTGCGATTTTAAAAATCTAATTGTGATTTTTATAAATCTAATTGAGATTTTATAAATTTAATTGTGATTTTGTTAAATCTAATTGCAATTTTACGATTTCTTATTGCGATTTTATATATCTCATTGCGATTTTGCTATCTTATTGCGATTTTCAAAATCTAATTGCAATTTTGTTGGGTATTTTGTAGGAAAAAAAAAACTTGGCTAAATTGATATATATATATATATAACAAAATTGGGTACTCATTACGGATGGTAATGGCATGAGTTCGGGGCGGGTAATACCATACCCGATAAGAGATATGGTACCCGAACCCAACCTAATACCCATCGGGGATCTTATCGGGGCACTCTAATGGTTCAGGTTGTTCATCGAAAACCGACCCGATACCTGATACCTTTTACTAATCCTGAAACCCGACCGAATTTTCTTTTCTTTTTTTTTTTTGTGCATACTTGGCTCATTTCTTAGTTCCAGCTTTCCTTATTTTCTTATTTAGAATAATAAGAGTAAACTTTAATCAACTTGTTTTACAAGTACTAGTTTTTTTATAATTAGATTTTAGGAGAAAAGGTTGTCAGTTACCAAGTGAGAATATAAAGGTCAATAGTTTTCTCTGTGGTTCAAGTTTTATATAAAAAATTATTTGAGAAACATAAATAATAGAAAAGCATGACTTGTAATTTGTTGAGTCCAAATGCATTGTATGGATTTGGTGATGGCAAACCAATAGTAAACACTTGAAATCTTTTGATGGATTGGTACTTGGGGAAACTTGAGACTTTGGGGTCTTGGGTTCAAATCTTGATATGAACAAAATACTACCAGAACTAAAGACAAGAGTTTTTCCAGAATGAGTTTATTGAAGTTAGATATATGAAGAGACAATGCCGCAAAATTCAAATTTACGTTTAGAAAAAGAAAAAAAAAAAGAGGTGGAGGGGTTACGAGTAACACTATCAAAAGAGGCTGGGACCAAATGTTCAAAACTCTAGGTAAAATGCACTCTTTGGACGGGTGGTTGTGGGCCTATGTCATGATGGATCAGGAAAGGCGGCCTGTATCCTAGTCCTAGTCCCAGAGCTAAAGCATCACATCAAAAACTCTACATACAATACAAGCCACCATAACATGTTTATATGCAATTTAGTAATTCTAGCTCTGGAAAAAAAAAGCAGTTACCTTTTTGTAAAAAAGCATTTTCCTTCCTGGTTTTCATGGAAAGAAAAAGCCTTCGTTGCTACTTCATCCTTTCATTTTCTACTTTACGAATAAAAGTAGAGAAAATAACTTACATACTAAAAAATCATTCAAAATATATGAAAATACCTAATATTTTTTGAATTTTCAAAAATACTTACAAAAATCACAAAAACCGAGCAAAATCGCAAAATAGAGATTGCGAAGAAAACTAAGCAAAATCACAAAGCAGTGCTTCTGTGAATCTCGCAACCGTTGCGAAATTCTCACAACGTTTACCGAGAATCTCTTCTAAACTGACACATAAACTGAAGAGCCCCTGCCAACAATACCTCATCACTTTATTTTATATTAACTTAACATAATAATATATAAAAATAAAACGAGGCTCTGATATGTTTGGAAACAAGTTACGGATAATCCGCCATGACTTCAATTTATTAAAGGTTGTAAACTTTACCATGCTTTAATTTTTGCCCCGTCAAGATACGAATAATCTTTAAAAAGTTGACCCGAATTTAGATCAATCATCACGATTAGATCTATCCATATTGAACTTGTATCTAACATATCATCACCGCCTATAGATAATTGATCAGTACTAGTCGGTTTCGTCGCCAAAAAACACGAACAAAAACGAATCTAGCCGGATAAAATTTGGTACCGTTCGTCCACAAGATCCGACCAACAACAAATATAAAATAGTGGGATTACAAGATGGTGACCGACAAGAACTCTATAAGGCTTGTCCGACGGATCTTGACGGTTAAAAAATTCCGACAACCCATCGCTCGTCCGTTCACCAAGAAAGAAAAAGAATGTTTGGATTAAAAAGGGAAATAAAAAAGGAACCTCACATAGCTCTTTTCTCACTTGTCGCTTAACCGACTCAAACAATCAATGACCACAACCGACGAGATTGTTGAGACGAGCCTAAAAATCTACATTATAGAAAATATGATTGATGAGGTGTACACGTGAATACACCCTTTGACCACTTTCAATCCATATTTTCCATTTGCTAAATTTGCTTTAATAATTTTATGTTTTTGCTTACTCAAAATTTGATAGTTCAAAAGATTCAACATAACTAAAATCCGTTCATACATGCGATACGTTGTTAATTAGTAGAAATTAAGGGTAAATAGCTTATAATCATAAATCTCTTGTCTTAACAACTTGTTGTTTATTAAATATGAATGAATAATCATGAATACATTGAATAGGTAGGTAGGGGGCCGTCTAGAAATTGGATATGTAGCACGTACATAAATAAATAAATATTAACATGAGATGATGATGTTCTTTATGAGTCAAAACGGCAAGGATGTGGACATCCAACTCGGCTCTATCTATCTGATGGATGGCATATGTATAGTATGATTAGTAATTAGTAACTTTAAAAGATTTGATCATGTCGATATCAGTGTCCCCTAATACCAATATTATGTCTTAATCCATCCTTGATTTAAGGGTCTTGCATTCCATAACACATTTTTGTTTTATATTCTTATTATTAATTAATTAAAGTGGTTTGATCATCTACTACCTTTTTTTTTAATGAATAAACTAAAAATTAAAACCAGATAGTGATTGTATAAATTACTTATACATTGGTCGGGTATTGTACTTGTACATATATTCTACAATAATGATTACTCATTCTTGAGGGTTAAAAAGTGGTATGGATTCATGTTCGAGTTATTCAACATACTAATTTAATGACACATGAACCAGGGTAAATTCCCTTTTACCCCAAAAAAAATATATTTAATCACCGATTAGGCGTATTACTTGATTTTGTAAGAATTTATAAATTATATGCTATTATAAACTATAATTCACTACACCTGCTACTCGACTTACTTGGCCTAAACCAAGTTTGACAGGTCATGTAATAGCTGCATTTTTACAAGGATCTCATATTTTCATTTTAACATCATGGACTGGTATGGCCAAACTACGGATAAGAAAAAAAAATATTTCAAAATAGCATGTCTCGCCCATCTAGATTGTCTATGCCGACTATGCGATTTTAATAATATGTTCTATGTGTATATTATATAAAGTACCACACGCAATGCGGTAGGATAAATAATTTATGTATTTTCAATTTTTTTTTGTGTGTGTGTGTTTGGATATCAAAGTTGGTGTAAAAAATTCGAAGAAATCATACTATATCACTTGTTTTGTTTTTTTCTATAACATATTCAGATGACAAAGATTCGATGTTTTCTATAAATAGTCTTTAATAAATTAATATTTTTAAACCAATCATGCATGTAATCACATAACATAGGGCTTACAAACTTCTAATCACAACCCCCTGCCTTCATATATTAAATTAAATTAAATTAAAGCTCCATGCAAACGTACATTCATAAAACCTTGAGGAGCTGCACCTCGAATATTAAGGGCTCCTTAACATGAGACAAAAGGCTGCGTCGAGGACCAAACTGCAACCAACAAATTCACAACATAAAAAACATTGTTTATAAATACTCGCTTATTGTTCTACTTTGTGATGTGGTTTATGATTGTTGAGTAATAAAAGATAACTAAAACATGAATCATGTGACTCTAGTCAAATGTAACCATTTATTTATTTATTTTGAGACTAATGTGTATATATCATACTCTAAAAAGTGAGTTTAGTGTTCATATAGAGTAAAATTTGGGCAAACCTCATCAGGAATTGGCCCCAAGTTCTCGTTAACATATCCCACGGAAGGAGGTATCAATGCCCTTCTCTTCCCTGCAATCTCGATGTATGTTAGTTTTGCTCAGAACTAGTAGACCGGTCACAAGTTCATTTAGATTAGCCTTGTGTTTGCTCATTACTGGTCTGTATAATATAATGTATAAGGAACACTTAATACAGTAGGAAAATATGACTGAAATTATATTGAATGGTCATAAAAATTAAAAAATTCTGAATCATAGGAAAAAATAAAAATCTATTCACTTTGCAGTAAACATGAGCCAAAAAGGCCACTTAATTTGGATTTTTTTTTTCCTTTTATTTTTCTGCAGGTGGGGGGCGGGGGCTGGGTTGAGGTTCTTAATGAATCGGGTAGGTTTTCAATCTCAAACTTAACTTTTATGAGAGGCTACTATCCCAACCTTGATAATTCGATGATAAAAAGTAGTTACCGACCTTTAATCACTCGTGGGTCCAATGGTGTATAGATAATTTGGAGATCAATGACAAACATGTGTGAATTTAATTACATACCTCCAGCCTTCATTCCAGTTATGACTTCTTTCAAACCCTTGATAATCTGTCAAATTAAACAAGAGACTAAATTGTCAATTCTGTGCCATGTTGGTGGAATCAATGACATGCCAAAGAGTCAAAGAGTATTAACTAGCGCCATTACCTTCAACTTTCCTAATGAGAAAGAGATAGATAACCAAAAAATTCCAAGCTAAATACGTGATATATTGTTTCTAGTCGATGTATCTTCTTTAGTACTAGTGTTCAATACCGAGCATAATATAAACAAGAGAATTAATGTGGTGTAATGTAGGAATGATGCTAACCTCCTTCTCATTCAGAGGAAGTATAACCGGGGAACTTTCTCCACTAAATTGATCAACGGTACTGCAAAGTTATTAAAAAAAGTTGAACTCAAAAGCCAAAGTAATATCTGAGAACAAGAATTTTTCATACTTACCTGTGTACAAAATATCCGTTTGAGCGCCGACATACATAATTAAATTCAACCAGATCCCCTTCGCGAGCTTCTGGACCTTCCCCATCAATGATATCTACAAAGAGAAAAGATGA
Source organism: Asclepias incarnata (assembly GCA_025447715.1). NCBI lineage: Eukaryota > Viridiplantae > Streptophyta > Magnoliopsida > Gentianales > Apocynaceae > Asclepias > Asclepias incarnata. The sequence goes on along the minus strand of JAOEHQ010047805.1, from coordinate 1,496 downwards.
AGTAGCATACAAAGGTTAAGGAAAAGCAATGATTGACTGATTGTACAGACACGTCGTTAACTTCCACCATAAGTTAGCTTCATATAGTCTTAGCGTCCGCTAAGAATGCAACTGTACAAGCTCATATGATCTTTAAGAAGAACTGGAAGTGATCATTTAGACCAAAATCCTACAATTCATTTCAACCCGTGCCTAACTTAATCATCTAAAACTGCATAGGCTACCAATATTGATCTTGCATATCAAGTGATTAACAGAATACGAGAAATTACCTTGTATCCGCACTCCATCATCAAGCTTCTGTGCCCTGAATGCTTCCAGTTTAAATAGAATTTGCACATTAATAAGGGAAATAAAAATCTTAAAGATAAAAATAAAAAAAAAGAATTTCATACAACACTTACCGAATAGCTTCAGGTTCCTTCATCTCCAAGGCTTCAGCAAGAAAAGGAACATTCAACAAAATGGGTATGAATCCAAATGAATCTAGAACAAGCCTTCTTGGAATCAATCTGCTTGCTGGTAACCTTCCACTTGAGTTTTTGACCATAATTTTTTTTGATTGACCAGGTCTCTGAGAACTGTGTTCTACACACAAGGACGGGTAAGATTTCAAGGTCTTGAAGTATAGTTTCTTAGGCAGTATTGTGCATTCACTGTTAAGTAATGTAAATATATTTTTTGCCCGCCTTATATGCTCTACTGAAACTATGTACATATAACTTGGTTCAATTATATTATGGGCAAGATATACTCATGAAACATGACATAAATTTCGCACGTCACTCACAAGGTTTCCATTGACATAACCATCATTATTAGTAAACTCATGGAAAAAGAACAGATTCAGTGACTGTGTACACTAGTATTTCACTGTTTGCTAGAAACAACCACCTGATGTCCTGATCTTCTAGCTAATAATGCTGCTCGAGATATTACCATTTAACTGTCACAATTGCCACTCCAGCATAGCAGATTGATTCACCAAAAAAAGGCAACACTAAACAATAGTTAACTAGGTCACTCTGTCTAATCCCATTTAGTTAAAAGATATAAGCTAACAGCTGGCACTAAAACTCATAACCACATAACAAACAAGCCAATATCTCAAAAAACCTAATGAAGAACAGATCCAGGGGATGGAAGACACTTTCATGGATCGGAGAAAGGGAAACGGGCTGGAAAGTTCCAAAAAAAAGAAACAAAGCATAGGGTGTTGGTAAAGTTCCAAAAAAGCAACACTCAGATGATATGTACCAATGAACACGATGCGCACACAGTTGGGTGCTAGCCCTATTAGTTGATCATGATTTCTTCAGAGTCTCACATACTCTCAAACTCGATAAGGCCTCTCCCATCCATTACCACACATTCTCAAATTCTCACTGCCACATCAGCGTCTCCTCCCAGAATTTACCTAGAATTTACCCCCTACCAACCATACCACCAAATTCTCAAATTCTCAACTTCTCTCACTACCACATCATCACCACATC
>JAOEHQ010047804.1:0-10594 GCA_025447715.1 Asclepias incarnata | reverse complement strand
TATTTAATCTTTTATTCCGCATTACTTCTTGTAATTCTTTTTATTGATTTAATAAAGAATTCCCATTGAAAATTAAACTTGTGTTTTTAATTTTCTTTAAGTTGTTGTTTACAAGTTTAAACACTTATACTAAACGATCAGGACCAACAAACATGTATAAAACAAATAATATATAATTTATTTATAGTTCTAACAACTTGATGTTTTCACATATATAGCTAGGGATAACTTTCTTTTTAATTTTGATGATTCGGCTATTAAAAATATGCGAAAGAAAAGAAAGAATCAAGTTTCCATCTTTGAGCCGAATCAAGGTTGTTTGTGTATGGAATGAAAACCGATAAAGAGGAAGAAGTTTAGAATTTAAATGTATTTTTATGTAAGTTTAGGTTATAATTTAGACATATTGTTGAGATTTAGTATTTAGACACTTGAATTTCCATTTTAGCCTTTGAACTTTCATAATTTTTCATTTTATCTCATATATAGTTTTTGTTTTCATTTAAAGTTTAACATTTCACTAATTTTTATACTAGTCGTTAAGCTCTTTCTAATTTTTAGTTTGGACAACATTTTTTTAAAACTTTATTATTTTGACCCTATACTAGTCGGTAAGCTCTTTCCAATTTTCAGTTTGGACAACATTTTTTCTAAACTTTTGTTATTTTGACCCGATAAAATAACTTTTATTTTTATTTTTACCTTTAACTTCTTGTATTTTTTTTTTTGTTTTTACTGATTATTCCGATACAAAAACACGAATAAAAATACAACGTTGTTGGAAACAATAAATAAACTAAAAGAATATATAAACCATAAACCGAGATACAAAAGATACAAATTAAAATAGAAGCATTTGCACATGCAAGTCTTGATGACCAACACCAGCAAACATAAAACAGCAAAAAAGAAAAAAAAATAAAAAATAAATAAATAAAATAAATTTATTTTATTCTCAACAACACCATCACCACTAGTACACATACACAACCTTTATACATTTTGGAAACAGATTCAAACTCACATGGTATCCTCAAAAGAATAACAACTACAACACAACATCATTTGCCATTTTTTTGGTTTCTTAATTTTGCCATTCTGTCATCAATGTCATATTTATTTTTCCATATATATATATATATATTGGTAAATATATTCATGAGACATTTGAGAATGGTGTAAAGAGAGATGACTACTTAATTAGTTGTATGCATGAAACCATTAATTAGGTTAACTTGGACATATCTCTAGTAGATCTGTTGTATTTCATGTGGCTCCTGACAAGTTGACCAGCTGAGATTGCAGACATGAGAGATAGCTCACCAGCAAGAACTGAGCCAGCCACTATTGTGGCTAACACCCTTGAGTTTGACCCTGGTTCAGCTTTGCTTGCACCTTTGACACCTAATAAATTCAAACATGCTGACTGTGATGCCAATTGTGTACCTCCTCCAACTGTCCCAACCTGAACCACAATCAAATTTTAAAATTTTTTAAGTGTCTTGTAACAACATAAAATAAGGGTATTTCGATTAAAGACAAGAACCGGCATTTAAGTAACATACATGTGATTTGATCAACTACATATGTTTATTGGAGTTTCACTTTTGACTCAAATAATATGAAGCATAAAGTAAGGGTATTTCGATTAAGGGTGATGATCCGTACACCACCAATTTTTAGCCGTATGTCACCCAAAATGCTTTAAGGTGTTGTACAGTAAAATAATATGAAGCATGTTTAATAGCGTACAGCTAAAAAATGATGATGTACGGATCACCACCCTTCAATCAATTAAAGAAAAGAACTGGCATTTAAGTGACATACATGTGATTTGATCAACTGAGTTTCACTTTTGACTCAAATATTGTATCTTTACATAGTTACTATAATAAGAAATATGTCACCATCGTTTATTTCTATGTCACAAAAGGTGAAAAAAGTTAAGGAAAGGAATAAAGAATACACAGCTGAATACAGACCCAGATGCATCATTCATCACCATTTTTAATTGGGAAGTTCATACTTTATAGCATTCGTATTTAGAATAGATATTCCATTTTAAACTAATAAACTATAGGTTACTTTCTTAATTTAAATAAACAACTCTTTTTTTTAAATCCGACCCACTTTGTGAGTCAACTAATCCCAGGATGACCACCTGCTTAGCAAGTAACCCAGAGTCGTCGCGGGTAAACTTCGGTTGTAACAAGGGTATATTTTTTTGCTCATATGATTCGAACTTGGGACCTCTAGCTAGGTATTTCACCCTTTAAGACTAAGCCTTTACCGCTAAGCGACCAATTTCTATAAACACCTTTAAAAAAAAAAGATAGAAGGGTCCAAATCTTTATTCACTTCGTAACAAGTCAAGAAAAGATCGCTTTCGAAATTACTACAAGCCATTAAAAATTATGCCCGACACGAAAATGTTTTTTTCTTTTTTATCCTGTTAATTGTTTGATTAATCTTTTCTTATGCTACTCATTTATGACTTTTGTGAATTCAAATGTGAAAAATACACTCCAATGTTGAAAGTGATAACATAGTGCAACTAGCAAAGCTAGAAGACTAAAAGTTAATATGATTTATTTATATTATTATTCTGGAACAAAGTTTGTACAATAATTTCAAAATTCTAAGGTTTTCATTAAATACTAGCACAAATAGTAAATTCAATATAAATCAACAAGACACAGCTAACTGTATTATTTTATTATAGTCTATTTGTCTTATTCATCTTTTAGACTCACGGGAAATAATATTTGGTTCCAATGAACACACGTTATTGTACAAGACAACGCTTTTGTCACTAAATAAATAAGTCATGTTTGATAAAAATTCTAGATTGATGTTCGCGTGATACGACGACAATACACAGAGGTGTCGTGACGACGTTAATTTCAAAATCAAATTTTTATGTAAGAAAACCATAACATAATATCTATGTAAAGTATAAAAAAATAATGTTATAATAAATCAAATATTTAATTAAATAAGATAATTGTTTGAGAAAAGAAGTTTGACTAAATGAATAAGAAAAAATATAATTAATAAATTAATAAGGGTATTATAAGTATATCAAGTGGAGATATTTATTAAAAGACATTTTTAATATATCAATTACTTATTTTAAAAGGAAGATATATGATTTATAATATATTATTGATAAATATAAAAATAAATGCTTGATTGTTTTGATTTTGGGAATATTATTGATTAGTCATCGAATATCTAAACCAGCCTGTAAACTTGTAAACTCTAGATAATTCTAACAATCATTTAGATAATTTTAACAATCATATCAAATGTTATGGTAAGATATATAGATATAGATAAAATATTAATGAGTTTTTTGTCTAATGGTTTAAAGGGGAGGTCGGAGGTTTTGCTTTTTTGAAAGTTTCATGTTCAAATCTGGACATGACGTTTAATTATTAATTTGACAAAACTAACTACTAACACTAACATTTGTTAAAAAAAATATATATACGGAGTATGCAAATAAACACAAATAAATATGAAGGGTGCATATATATGTAAATGTAGGTACCTCAATAGAAGGCATGGTGACAGATACATGAAGGTCTTTGCCATCGTTAACAGCTTCCATCAAGGTAATGCAGTGGGAACTCTCTACATTCTGTGCGGGATCTTGGCCCGTGGCTAGGTACACTGCGGAGACTATATTGCTAGCATGTGCATTAAAGCCTCCAAGTGTGCCAGCCATGGCAGACCCCGTAAGATTTTTGAGCATGTTCAACTCAACCAAAGCCGCGACGGTTGTTTTCAACACCTTTTGGACAACTTCTTCTTTAATTACCGCCTCACACACCACGGACTTCCCACGCCCCTCTATCCAGTTTACCGCAGCAGGTTTCTTGTCCGAGCAATAGTTTCCTACAACGATAATCGAGACTTTAAGTCGTGTCTTTTCTATAATAACTTGAACTTAATATATCTATACGTACATTATACCATTAATAAGATTATCAAAATTGATGTATATTTTGATACCAAACTTTGAATTAAATATTGAAAAGGATCAATGGAGTAAACTTTATACCAGAAATGCCCATAACGTCCATATCAGGGAAATCGGTGCTAAGGAAATCAAGGACATTTTGGACACCTTTTGAGACCATGTTCATCCCCATAGCATCCCCGGTACTACAACAAAATCTTATATATAGATTCTTGCCAGCAATTGCACATCGAATGCTTTGTAGCCTTCCAAATCGGCTTGATCTGTCAATTTAAACACAAATGTAAGTTTTTTGTCCCTATCGAGAAAAAAAAAAATCAAAAGAAACCCCTTAATCCCTTATACCGCATTGGTATCTACATACCGAATCACCCTGTAAGGTTTTAATTTACTGAAATAAGTGCACATGAATGGATCCTATCCCAAAAAAAAAAAAAAAAAAAAAAGGAAGAAACCATTTAATCCTTTATACTGCATTAGTACCTACACACCGAACCACCCTGTAAGGTTTTAATTTACCAAAATAAGTGCATATGAATGGATACTACACCACTCAGAAATCCAGTATTTTATTTTGTTCTAGAGACTATTTGTGTGACACATTACATTTTCTCAACATATTTATTTGATACAAAAAGTTATAATATGTTATTATGAAGGACTTAAATAAAAAAAAGTTTAATATTTTGCTTTCATGCATATTTATGCAAAAGAAAGGAAAGTCAATGTCTTCATTAGCATTTGCCGGGAAATTCAATATTTTGCTTTCATGTATAGTGTTTTTATAAAAATCCACATTAAATTGATTTCTGATATATATCTTTCAGAAAACGTCGACTAAAGTCAAAAGTTGTGATTTAAACTTTAGCGATAAACACTTTTATATAAAAAATATATTTAAAAGTACTAACATTAATCCAATTTACACGCATAATCTAGAAATTTTATTGCTTGACCTTGACCATTATTTTTCTTCCTTTTTGTGTCGACAACAAATTTTGGAGCACTAAAAACTAAAATTTATAATGAATTTTCATCACATTCTATGGTAACTGCCAAGTCAAAAAATCCCATCGTGTCATGTGTACACCTACCCACCTCCATTTTCACCCTTTTAGTCATTTAATGATTTAAAGTTTAAAGTATAAAATAAACAACCAAACAATAATATAAAAAATTATCGATGTAGGGTTAGTCCACCCGATAGAGTCTCTTATTTTTTTAAAATGAAATTCAGAATTCAATCCTTAACATGCGTATTTTGAAATAATTTAAAAGAAGACGTAGATTTTTCGTTAAAAAAAATATAATAATAATATATAGAAATTTACTTTTTATATATACCAAAAAGGAAAGGTTAAAAGAAACTTTCTTTATGGTAAAGCTGTTTGGCCTTTTATTATTCTCTTTCTATATGTGGTCTAGACACTAATGACTTTTATCCGTTTTTCACTTTTTTTAATACAAAAACGTCAAAATTCTATTTAGCCATAACTCCTATGATTTGTAGTGTATGTATAAAGTATAAACATAACTAAACATTTTAAATTTTGGTCACGTCATCCTAAAATATTTTTATTTTTATTTTTTAACCTCAATTCAATCATTACTCCTATAAATTACCAAAATAATCCTAAATTTAGTAATGTTCGGGATAAGTCATAAACTTCTAACTTTTATCAAATAGACTAATCCCACGTTCGCACCTCATCTTATGAATATCAATGAAATCCGATACTTATTCAAATAGACTAATCCTGTCATCTTATGATTTGTACTTGTATGTATAATTACAACTAAACATTTTAAATATTAGCCATGTCATCTTAAAATATTTTCTTTTCTTGTTGAACGTCAATTCAACCGCTGCTCTTAAACTACCCAAATAATCTTAAATTTATTTATGTTCAGGATTAAACTATATACTACTCACTAAAAGACATGAACCTTTATCAAATAGACTAACCTCACGTTGTCACGTCATCCTAAAAACATCAATGAAATCCGATACTTATTATAATATGTTATAAGTTACTCTATGTATTTAAAACTAAATAATAATGAGATTCAAAGAAATGAATACTGACTTGTTAAAAACGGTCGATATAGTGTCGAAATTCAACGGATCTTCCAAGAATTGCTTCAAATCAGCCGCCCTCTTTGCACTGCCGAATCTCACAACCGGAGCTCTCGTCATCCCATCTTTCAAAAGTATACACGTGGCACCACCAGAAACATAAATCGCTTTACACCCTCTATTGGTGCTAGCGACTAAACAGCCTTCAGTAGTCGCCATTGGCACACTAAACTCAGCCCCATTCAACAACAATGGCCCCGCTATCCCCACTGGAATCTGCACATATCCGACCGGCATTTCGCAACATTGTCCTAGAATTGAATCGTAATCGAACCCATCGAGTGGTAACCCAGATAACGATTTCTGGGTTATCCTTTCGAGAGCTAGACGTCGTATTCCTGCTGCTCGTTTACAGTCTCCGAGTTTCGATTCAAGAGCGTATGAAGGAATTGTACCTGTTATATTAAAATGTTTATGTAAATATCTTTTTATAATAAATCGTTCATTTTTTTGGTAAAGGGTTACCCGATGAAGTATAATAAATCGTTCATTTTCTATATATGGTAATATATATTGTCCGTCCAAAAACACTATATAGTACAGTAATGTTTTACGTAGTTATGCGGTGTTTTATCTCTTTGTTACACGTTCTTGAAGTTGTTTGACAAGTGTTTCGATAATTTTAGGGACTCTCTTTGTGACAAATGAATATTCCTAACTTAGTTATATTCATATATAAATAAAGATATATGACAATGATACCAGCTCAGCTAGTTGAGTCAGGTTTTACACATGGGTTCGATTCATGTTAATCTTTAGACGAGGGCCTTGACAGGTTATATTCGATAGTTGTCGTTATATACATATATATATATAATTCTTGTCTACGACAGAGAGTTACATACCTGCAACGACCATTTTGACGATTTCTTCGTCTTCATCGGACGTATGTTCGATAGTCGGTAGTGATGGTTTAACAACCTCGTCTTGTGATGGTACAATGTGTGGAATCAAGGCTTGCCCACATGGCTTAACGGGCTTATCATCGTCAATCATTATCTGATCCGAATTATCATCTTCGATTTCCCATGAATCAGGGGACGGACGGATGATAGATTGAACGAAATCAATTCCAAAGAAACCAACTAAATATATAACCGAGGCAACAAGCGACACCAAGGCTGCAAGCTCAGACAAGGTGACAACATGAAGAGGAACCGAGTTACGGATCTTCTCGCGCCATCGATGAAGAAGAAAGTACATGACAGTGAAAAACATGGTGAAGAAAAGGCCATTGGTTAAGTAAAGTGGGAGTGGGAGTGCATCAGATGCTTTAGCCTGGTTTAATGGTTGTTGTTCAAGTTCGCCAGGCTTGGTCGGTTTTAGCGATTGGTGGTCTGTTTGGTGCTTGACTGGGCGCTGGCGAACGTCCATTTTGGATCGAGGGTGAGATCTGAAAATGGAGAGAGGGATGATATGAAGGTGTGAGGGAGGAATGAATGTCATTTAGGAGTGAATTTATAGAGAAGGACAGACACAAAACATGAAACCCATGTACCACGTGTGTCTCAATACAACAACCTCTTATTATTGGAGATTACTAACAATGGTCCCTTAAGTACTATCATATGTAAATTTAATATACATGGTTTTTCACTTTGTTACATTATTAGTTATTAATTCATTTTTTCAAGAAGCTTCGACTATTATCAGACAGAATTTGCCTAGAAGAGTCACTAACGAAAAGTTAAAAAATACCAGCAACATGGTCTATTTAAAAAGATATCAGTGTGTAGATTTTTCCAATATTTTCTTTTTTGGTTATAGAGATATGACTAGCTGATAGTGTACCACATAGGTACTCCCCTTAAGGGGTTGGCAACACATTGCCACACTGCATTCTATAACACACTCTCAATCAATCCTTTTATGCCACCTCATTCATATACTTTTTCATACCACACTCCTTTATTTCATTGACAATATCATACCACACTGCATCGCATACCTCACTACAATTAAATAAGTACATAAACCCACAAACAAACAAAATACAATAAATAAACACCACAAACAAACAAAAAACAATGTCTCTCTCTCCATACCACAGCACGGCAATCTTTACCATGATTTTCATACCTTGCCTCATACCACGGGACCGACGGTGGTGTTCCCATGTGGTATGAGGCATACCGTGGTTGATACCGTGTGTGATGTAGTGGTGTTGCTATCCCCCTTAATTATGGGGGACACTCTATCCATATCCGAAAGGATAACGTCGCCTGCGTCAAGCCTCCAGAACACATGCATCGTATACGATCCGGATAGACGCACGGACAGAGCACAAGAGACTAGCAGGTCCGTACACATGTGACGTATGACTGAAAACTTTTCATAGTTGATTTTAGAATCTCCAATACGAGCTCAAAGACTCAAAAGTATGACGTGATCCTCCTCGGAAGCCCTTACATGAGTCGCCGTCGGATGGGGACCAACTTCCAGACACTTTCCCAGTCCCCTTTAAATACCCACCTCGAATCTACATTTGAGGTCAGGAAATTTACTAATAAATACGATTCCTAAGCAAGATTAACCCTTCGTATCTAAGTGTAACTTTATATTTAAACAAGTGGGGTCATCCGTCCTCTATACTTCTTGCTCTTGTAACGGAAGGGTAATCATGTCAGACGAGGACCCGAGAGAAGTACCTCCCGGGTTCGGAAATACCTCCGGTACCTCAACGATTAATAGCAACCGGGACCTATCACTAGCTCGGACGATTCTAAGCCCAACAGAGAGGCAAATGGAATCAATTGAGCCGCTGTTCTGAGAGAGTTTGAGGAGAATCAATCTGCAAAGTATACGAACATGTCTAAGCTACGATGATGAAAGTGAGGAAGTAGACAAGGAATGGGAGGCGGAAACGCCTCAGGCACAAAGCTCCGGTGTAAGGTCCAATAGTAGAGTAACATTTACGACCCCTCTGGCCACGACAGTAATCCCCAACCGGGGGGTGGGGGGGATAATCACAACAAAGTCACATCAGCAACCTGCTAACTTTCCCCCTCTCGTTGCGACATATGTTCAGCAAACGGGCCAAGCATACAATTCGGCTTATCATGGCTACAACAATGTGCTTCAATCGCAAACACCAATGCAATACTCCCAACATATCCCACCTCAGTGTAACATGTATGCAGGAAACAACGCACAGTTCATTAACCCTGTGAACCCGTAGCCCCTTAGGGATCACTCGGCATACAAGCTCCACTCTTTGTTCCACGCCCAACAACGTTGCACAACTGAGTTACTCACAGCCAGCATATTCCCAGCAAAGCCAGTTTTAGCCGAGACCGCAACACTCGTGGTTCCCAACTGAACGTGACATGATAGTCTAGATAGAGCCTGGACATTTCGCTCAATGGATTGAGGAATGTCCTATAACATACTAAATCTTTTCTCGTTTATGTTGACATTTTCATTAGTCAACTTTAACTTTTCCGTTAAGTCGTTAGATGTGTGTTTAATGTAGATAATAATTATGTTAATAATTATGTGTGTGACGTGGATTATATGTTTGTTAATGTGTGTCAATTAAGAAGATTAAAGTGAGTTATTATGTGGTTAAATCCGTATGTGTGTTCCCATTAAGAGAGTGATATGTCATCAAGTGTGCTTATAAAGCATTTGCTATGTCGTTAGAAGGTTGAAAGGCTAAAGTGGCAATTTAGAAACTCGAGGGGTCAATGTGGGCAATCTTGAAAGTGGAAAATCTGTAGGTTAATGGGAGATCAGGGATCATGAGCAGCCATTTTCAGCTCTCAATCTCATCTCATAGCCACCAAGGGGTCTATTGCACTTCCTTTGCGATGCGTGTGATTTTGGTGTTGATTCGAAGGAGGGTTTTTCTTGTAATTCGTTTTGGATATTCCCTCCAGGTATATATTTTATTTCCTATATATGTTGTTTATTTTCATCCACTCAATTCGTTCATTTCTGGCCTCGGTCATTGGATCGATTTGATTAACGTTTTAGGTCAAATTTTGTGGTGTTATTGGGTAACCCCAATAACCTAAAGTGTGTATAATCGATCCTTGGATTGATTGGTGGTTTCATATCCTGAATTAACCCTCTCTTGATGTGTATTTGAGTTCTGGAGGTGGTCATTTTGACTGATAATCATTTGGGGTTGAAATGGTTACATTTCGTTACTGAATTTGTGGTTTTATGTAACTTAATGATCATTGATTTTTTGCAAATCATTTGCGGGATGATTGATGGTATCAAGCCATCAATTGGACCTTAAAAGATTCATATTTCATGTGTATAAGTTGTGGTTGGGATTGTGTATGAGTCGTAAAACAAATGCGTAGATTTGTGGGGTGCAGGTCTTGGTTGCACATGTGCGGGTTGTGATGTGTCTCACTTGACACATGTTCTCCACATCATTTATTGGCCAGTTGTGAGTTAATTACAGTCGTGTAGTATGCATTTGGTGCGTTTATGGTATTTGTTAGTGTTTTCAGGTTACT
>JAOEHQ010047803.1:0-10596 GCA_025447715.1 Asclepias incarnata | reverse complement strand
GATCAAATGGCTCAATGCTAAAAGATTAATCAAAGACTAATAAAACCTTCATGGTTTCTTATTTCATTCAAACTCAAGAACTCCCAATTACAAGAAATTCATCTCCTATAAATACTATTCCAAGATCCTAAAAAAATTAAGGAAAGTAATAAAACTATAATAAACAAAGATTTGAAATTAAAATGGGATAAACTAAAATAATAGATTAACTAGGAAATTTAATAAAACCATATTGATGCTCCGCATCACATTTGGAAGACGCGGAATGACAGAATTTTATCCAACATTAATTAATGTTAATGTGGAAGGAATCGTTCAAAACATCAAGTCCATCTCTTGGTTTCTTGTGGTATAGAAATAGTAGAACAAAAAATAGATCGATTACATGGGATGACTGGTGTAAGTTTAAATTGATGTAAATATTGTTAGTGGTTGTTGATTGCCCACTTATTTTTGGGGCGTGAATGTAAATAAAAATAACCTTTAAAAAAAAAATAGTAAAACTTTGCGTATAGTTTGTAGTGGTTGTAGTATTAACTGCACATTACAGGACTATGGTTGTGTAGCTTTTAATCTACACAGGTTTGTTCATGTAATGTAATTAATTTATTTTTTTTTTACTAAGTGAAATACTATTTTGTGTATTTACTTTGCCTTAATTACGCAATGAAACTAAATAAGTGAAATCGATACATCCGTGTATCATGTCCAGCAGTCCAGGTATTAAGACCTAGTATGTTTGTCTATACAGGGTCAAAAACTTTTTTCTTACGAGAACTTTACAATTATGTATTAGATCACATGTGAATGACTTCACATGTAAACAATAATAACATTTCATATGAAAACAAAAATAGTTGTTAAAAACATGTAAAATTATGTATAACTTGATCTCTTCATATGTAAATTAATTTGTTCACATGTATCATTCACATATGAGCATATCAAGTTATAGGTATTTTTATGTGTTTTTAACAGAATTTTTTGTTTTTATTTGACTTTTCAAATGTGAATGAACTTAAAAAAAGTGTAATTTAAAACATAATTTTAAAGTTCTCGTAATTTTCACAAAAAAAAGTTCTCGCAAGAACCTTGGTGTGTGTGTATATATATATATACACTGGAGGGGTTCTCGCGTAATGCGGCGGCGGCGTGGTGGTGGCAGCGGTTACTGGTGGTGGTGGTGGGGGCGGCGAGCAGTGTAGGTTATTGATGTATAATAAGGTAGTGTAATTATTTTAGGAGTTAAGGGATAAATATTGTAAGATAATTCATTAAATGTTGTTTAGGTATACCAATATTAAGTTGTTAATGATAGTATACATATGAAGAGATATTTTAGAGACATCAATTCATAATAAAAAAAAAAAGAGAATTTAATATTACTTAGTCATATGATCAAACAATCATATGATAATGTTTTAATACAATACACAAATCTCAGAATAATCAATCAGCTTGTTAATATGATTAGGGATTTTTCTGGAGGAAAACCCCGCCCATTATCGTGTTTAGATATAGAGATTGAGATGTAACCGTTGCAGAAGATCCAAGTTGTAACGGGTATAATGTAGTTATAACCCACATATCTTTGACCCCTCATCTTCAAGAAAAATACACTTCAGCCCTTCAACTTGATTATATCAAATAACATACTATCTTCATCTTGAACACTTTTAAATAGAACAAAAGCTAAGATTGAAGAAACACATACACTTCTCAACAATTTTACAGGAAGTGAAGATCGAACCTCGCCTCCGTTGACAAAGCAAAGAGGTTTTTTCAACCGATCCAATTCTGCTTGTTATGGATCATGTTTAAAGTTTGCAGAAGTGTTTTTCTTAAACACATAACTATATTTAATTTTTTTTTTTTTTACCACAACAATTACTACTATCTTTTAGTATGGGTCATGTTTTGTCATGAGTTTCTGAAAATGCGGTACATTACACAGGCACACAACCATCAGATCCCTATGTTCTGCTCCTCGAATCGTCTTTATTCTGGATAATTAAGGTTAAAAGAATCATTTAGGCAAAGAGTAATAAGAAAAATGATAGGGTTACAGAGAAAACCTACGAACTCCCAAAGAAATTAAAAAGAAGAAGAAACAACTTTCTGCAAATGAAGATTACAAAATTTAAAAACAAATTGTAAAATGCTGGACCTAAATTTAAGGAACTAGTTACTTGCACTTCAAGTTACTTGAAAAATACGACCACCTCCTACAAGTGAAATTGTTAGTCCTACAAGAATACATCACAGATTGAAATACCAAAGTGTCAGATGGACGATCTCCAGGATGTAAAGAGATGGCAATGGCCAATAAAGTGGATGTTCCATCGTCCACCAAGGAAATGTCCATGTAAAGCAAAGAATATGAAAAACTTGAGGATGTCCTGCTATAGGGCTTCCTTGAACGTACATCGAATCTCAGGAAGGGTGGTCGGCTCATAAACATTGGTGTTCTCTCATACTTGGTCGCACGGTTCATGTTACATTGTGTATGGAATTCGGCATTGAAGAGTATATAGTGTGGGGTTCTTATAGCAACTTGACTGCCATACTCGTAACAGCAGCTCAATGCGTTTCAACTGGTGGTTGAAGGTTCGATTAAGAGATTGATGGGTGATGCCGTGATGGTGAGCCGAGAAAGAAGGGACACGAGATGACAGAGAAAGTCAGGTTTGTGGTCATCGACGGCAGATCTCTTTATGCCTCAATTGGAAGTTCAGTTGACCATTTAATCGCTATAACTGTTTCAACTAATAAACTCGACAGATCAAAAGTAATGGTGTTTTTTAAGTACTTCATTCACTTCTACATTTAACCTGTACTAGTTGTCTTAAGTAATGTTGTTTTTTCGTTAACTTTTGTTCAAATTGTTTTGAGATTGTAATATATTTCAGAAGAATTGATTCTACCCGAATCCATTTTGACCCAATACCTATATGTAAAATATTTCAGAAGAATTGATTCAATCCGAACCCATTTTGACCCAAACCCATATCTAACCATTATCCAACCCGCCCAATTTGCTACCATTATGCAAGACCATCAATAGCAGATTAGGCACGAACACAATCGTTACCATGCGAAAATGACCATAACAAGATACTTTAATTGATAGGCACTTCCTTTGCAATCACAGAAACACAGAATACAATTCCACAGAAAGCAATATGCTATTGAAACAGTAGAAGACCAATCCTAAATAGATGGATTAGTACCCGTTACCAATGCAGCTTGAGCCCACATGTAAAGTTGAGAGACGCGGGTTCGATCCTTAGGGATGCCCAAATCACGTGGGTATTAATTGGAGGTATTTCACCGGCATCAAAACCTTACGGGGAGGTCATGATGGGGATCCAATGTGGTTCCGGAGACAAGGTGCCCTCCTTTACCCTTTTTTTTTATTTTATTGAAACAGTAGAAGCTACATTACATTACACCTAACAACAAAGAAGATTGAGAATAAAAAACCTAAAGACTATATTTAAAAACGAATAATCATGCTAACAAATGACTAAAACGAATACCAATTTTACAAGTTAAAGCACTTAATCTTCCTAAACAACCATCATATCCAACAAAAAGTTGGTTTGTTTGGCAACCCATAACCCAGAGTTTCTTTGGAACTTGTATAATCCTTCAATAAGGAACAATGCACAGACAATGAACAACTGATGTAGCTGCCCAAGAAGGGAGCCAAGTTCTCTCTAGCTACCTGTATCTTGCAAAGTCCCCCATTCCAGGACCACAAGACTTATATGCTCGGGAAATAATACAATCATATCAAAATTAGTATCTAATGCAAACAGAAAAAAACAATCATATCTAAATTATAGTGACACAGTGGTCACTATACTTTATACGAAATCTGATCTCTATATGGAAACTTTAGTCTTCCACTCCTAAAGTATTAGAATCCATATAACTCCCAGTAACAAAAAGAACTGGAAAAAAAAATTAAAGAAGGTAACGAAGATTTAATGCGTAATTACTCCATGTTTTTGCATCATAAAAGTATTGACTTGTCCTGTAAACCAAAATCAATTTACATGATTCGGTAAAAAAGAGCCAAAAATTCTAAGCAAAAAAATGATTGACATGTCTAATAAGTAGGCTTAACGATTAACCCAAAAATATGACCAAGACATATGGGCAATAGAAGATAAAAGATGTGTATATGAAAAATGCTTATGTCATGTCAAACATTGAATGGATTAGGTTGAAATATAGGTCTGGAAAGGCCGAACACTTCTCATTTGGAATAGTCAGCTAGACATATTTACCAACAAATGAAAGTCGATTGTTTGTCGTCAATGAAGATAAGCTTTACAACCAGTAAAAGAACAACAGTACTCATTGTCAAACATCAACCCACTTCAGCAACGACTCCAGGCTACTCGCAAAGCGAGTGGTCGCCATAGGAATAGTTGGTTTGCAAATTGGGTCGGATACCAAGGTTAACAGAAAAAGGAAAAAAAAAACAATCAAACCACTTTCTTGCTCAGTCATTGATGATAGATGACTCTACCCTAATTGCCTCAAATTGGGAATTTGGATCAATGCTTGTACCAATAGCAAGGTTACCAATATCTTAAATCTTGAATCTATATATATGGTCACTTTTTTCTCCACGCTTTAACTTTGCGATTGGTAAGCCATCAATCATTAACTTAGCAACATAGTTCATCAATTCGTAAGCCAAACATAATATTGACCTAGCAAAGTGTGATTACTTTGACTATATAACAAGTGAATTTCTTAAGTATACTAATTCAACCGCGTACTTTAACTGTTTAACAGCGCCAACAAAAATTTTTAACTGGCAGAAAACAGTACCACGTTGCAAATTATCGCCGTCACGACATTTCGCACGCTGTAAATTGCCGCTGCCACATCACGTGGGTACCGATCTAGTTTATATATATATACTTGTTATATATATTAGTAAAGTAAGTTAAAGGGCAATATCTAAAGTAAAAAAGCGTAGCAAACTATCATGTAGCCAAAAGTTATGACAGATTTGATGAATTGGTTTTTCAATAGCCAAAACATTATTCCAAGTTACTTGCAAAACATGACTGATATAGGAAACAAACCAAATTAGTTACTAGCTAGTCCCAAAGGAAAGAAGAAAAGATGCATAATTTTCAGAACACAACCTTGAAGACGCAGAGTAGAACCCATGTGAATGTTCCTATCCAACGCAAAAGGAAAATAGTGTGGGTTCACTAGATACGGAAGGAATGTTTGCAAGAAATGAAGCTATTCGCCCGAGTCTTTTTTTTTCCGACAACAGAAGATAAAATAATGTTTAGTGTCTTTAGGAAAATATGCCATCGTTTCATGAAACGTCTATGTAGACATAAGTAGTCAAAAAGATCTTTTTATAAAGCAAAACACAATCTTTAGTACATCTTCCATATCCACCACCATATCCAAGTTAGTAATCTACAAATTTAGGCAAAGAGAAAAATGTAAAGCAAAAAGCATTGCAAAGAATCATTGTTACGAGAGGTTTGAATCTTCTGGTTTTTTAGTAGCCTAAATCAACGTAGAACTGCAAGTTACACGCAAAACATTACCACATAGGATGAAAACGATAAGACAATCCCCAAAAGACGACATTAACCTCTATGACATAGGACAAGATGCAGAGTAGACTCCTTCTGGATATTATAAAGAGTCAGAGTCCGAACATCTTCTAGGCACTTCCCATTATACAATAGCATATATCCAAGACGTGGAAGGCGCACCTTTTCCTGAATCTTTTCTTTCACATTACCAATTGTCTCCGAGCTCTCAACCTCCAGAGTTATGGTCTTCCCACATTCAATCTTGACGAAGATCTGCATAAATAGCCTCAAACTCAGAGTAGAGTCCTCTTCAATATTATAATACTCCATAGTCCGAAAATCTTCAAGGTAACTCCCATTATATAGAAGCCTATACCAATAAGGTGAATCGCTTTCCATGTAATCAATCATCTTCCTCATTACATAATCAACAGTGTCTGACCTCTCGACCTCCACAGGGACGGTCTTTCCATTTATCAAGTTGACGAATATCTGCATCTTCTGCCTGATCATCCTCACAAACATATTCACGTTAGCATCCAAACTGAACTTCACATTATCAATGGCATCACAATTTTCAAAGTCTAGAGTCATTATCTTCTTTAAATTTTTATTCTTGACCGAAATCTGCATCCCACCGTCCGAATCATCGAACTCAAGAGTGATTGTTTTACCTGTTTTGGTATTGACAGAAACCTCCATTCCGTCCCGGTGACGGAGAACCAGTGTGGATTCCTTGCGAATGTCGTAGTCCATCAGGGTTTTGTGGTCCTCGAGCTGCTTACCAGAAAACATAAGCCTCTGTTGATCAGAAGGAATGCTTTCTTTGTCATTAATCTTAGCCTTAACATTCTCAATGGTATCACAGCTTTCAACTTCTAAGCTTACGGTCTTGCCACTTAGGGTTTTTACGAAAACCTGCATATTTGGCGACAAGTAATTAATGTGGGGAAATTGTCGAATTGATGTTTTGGTATCGACGAATGAGAGCATGAATTATAGGACTTAAATATGAGATGGGGATTATCTTGACCATATTTAATTAGATTAGTTAATAGATTAATAATTAAATAATAAGGAATATTGAATTATAAGGAAACATAAATATATTATTATTATTTGTTTGTTAATTTAATATATCTTATGGATTATAATAAATAAGTTTTATTTATATACATTATCACCAAAAATAGGATTGGCGATGAAAATAGATAATTATTATAACAGTGAATATAATAAAGTTTTTAATATAAAAGTTTAATTCCAGGTATCTAATTCTATATATTAATTAATAATTTTTTTTTTTTTTTGATATTTATGCTATTTAAAAAATATAATTTATTGAATATAAAATTAAAATGACACGTGTTAGTTAAATAAAGCGTCACGTGTCAATCAAAAGATACCTCAATCCTATTTTAGTATATTAGTAGATTTTCACTATGGTTTAAGATCTTTCTTTTTTTGAACGGCCGTAAAACCCAAGTATTCCGTAAAGCCGTACAGGGTCACCCAATAGCAAAAGGCCACTACCAATGTGCAATGGAGCCTTTAAACGCCCAACATTACTTCAGTTTCGGGATCAACCAGCTAACCTGTTCGCCCATAGACATGACGACAAATTAACAGTAAAACTCAGTTGTCTTAAGAATCGAACCTGGTCTCCCCGGGTCTCCTATTACTGGCCCAAAGTCGCTGACCAACTATGCTAAACGTCATTCGCTTATGGTTAAACATCTTAAAGCTTTTTAAATAAATGTCACACTAATATATATATCTATAAAAACTTGTAGTTAAAAAGAAAAAAAATTTAATTTAATTTTGAAGAGATTTAAAATTTTTAACATTTTCCCATTAAAGTGTTCTTCACTATGATTTAAAAATTTTGAACCTTATTTTATTATATAAATCGCATTTTTAAACCAGAATTGTAGATGCTTTAAAAGTGAGTTTTTAAATCCTATATATATATATATATATCTAATTAGTAAAATCACTCTTTATGCGGTTTTGTCATGTTTAGTTTTTGTGAACAACAAATTATATAATATTTGTCTTAAATACATTTTATTGAACATAAATAACCAACTAACTAATTTAGTTATACCCGGCCGTTGGCCGGGTAATATTTGTTTTAAAACATTTTATCGAACATAGATAACCAACTAACTAATTTAATTATACCTGGTCGTTGATCGGGGACAATAAATATTAACTGTTTTCTTGTCCCCTTAAAAGACCATGAATAAAAAAAATAAATCAAAAGTAACGTTAAGTAAAAGCATGACAAAAAAGGGCTAAAAAAAACATATCAAACAGGCATGCTCACAGACAGCTACAGCCGTTGGCCGCCGGAAATAACAAATATTAATTATTTTTTATTTATTTAAAAGAATCCTTAAAAAAAACCCTTACAAGTTGGTTAATATAGTAATAAATGAATAAAAAAGCAAATGAAAAATAAACAGTAGATAAAAGAATGACAAAAAAAAAGGCCATAAAAAATAATCAAGCAGGCACGTTGGTAGGCAGCTACTTAGCAGCTTGACAGTGAAGCTGATTAAAATAAAATTAAAAAAAGAAAGAAAAAACATCGATTTAAAACGAAAAGAATAGCAAGCAAGCAAGCAAGCAGGTTGTTACGTACCAATTGCGTGCTTCACTGTAGATAAGAATACCTTCAAATGTTATTTATAATAATGTTTTTCATTATGTATCAATCATAAATATCAATTAATATAAAAGTTTTGAAACTAATTTACTATATCAAAGTTAAAATAGCCCTTTGATTTCCTCTCTTGTCATTTAGTTGACCATGATTTGATCTCCACTCACATTAATGGTAGATGTTACTGCGTAATGAACTACCAAATGTTCAGCGGGTCTACTTCGAGTGCATCAGGGTTTTATCGCAATGGACTTTCGGGTGACTTTTTTTTTCCCCGAAACTAAAGATGGAGGGCTTGAGGTACCTAGCCTATCTAGATCAAGCGGTTATGTGCATGGTCCTTTCGAAATTGGGACTCCCTAGACAGGCGGACGTTAATCATTAGCCTTTAAAAAAATAGCCCTTTGATTAAATTATTATTATTATTATTATTATATATAATAATTGAAGACATTCTTATCTACAATGAAGCATGCACGTTGCCTGCAAGATTGCTACGCAGCAACCTGCTTGCTTGTTTGGGTTTTTTTTTTGTGTTTTTCTTTTTTAAATCGGTGTTTTTTTTGTTTTTTAAATTATAACCAAGTTATAGTTAACTTACAAACTCGTTAAATATATTGATCGGTAATATATAAAACTGATGATATATCCCTCCGTACATACGAAGACACCCATATACGAAGCTTGTAGGCAGAAGCCTATACAAAGACTTACTATTAGGAAGGGATATATATTCCCAAAAATAAGAAAACGCATTCCGCAAGAAAAGGAACAGTATTACCATATAATCGATACACATCTTAGGCAACTAAATCTTCATAAAGATATGCTTAAGAAATATAGGACTTATCCTTATATAGGATTACCTATAAAAAAGGGATACACATATCCCTTAATTCGGCATAATGATCACTATAATCATATCTGAAATACATCACCACATCCTCAATATTCTTGGCGTATAGAGAGTTCTCTACCTTCGGGGAATGGCCAATAAACCACACAAACAAACAATCTAAGCCCTAAAACGTAAGTGCGGTTTGGTGTTCAATCAAAAACCATTAAGAACTTTTAATTATCTTGTTCTATCTTCTCATACACACACAAAATGGAAATGAAACGTTGATAACCAAAAACTTGATTCAATATCACAATTTAGCCAACCTTTTTTGAGCTTACACAAAGTGATGACTAAGTCGACCAACTCACATGTCAAAGCCTAAGATTTTCTTCTTTTAGAATGTTTTAGAGTAACAAAATTTATTATATTATCATTTTTTATTACCATTAATATAAGGGCTTAGTACCTTAGAATATAAACAATTTTACACGATTTGTCATAGTGTATATCGAACTTTAATCCTATGTATTGTATGTAATGAACTTTCAAATCTTAGATATTGTATGTATCCGGGTATATGTGACAACCATATAAGCTGTCACGTCCAATGCCACGTTCAGTTTGTAAGTTTTTTAATGGTCAGGTACATACAATAACCGGGATTTGAAAGTTCATTACATACAATGCATAAGATTGAAGTTCGATACATACTATGACAAATCGTGTAAAGTTGTTTATATTTTGAAGTTAAATTTTTTTTCTCCTCCTTCTCTCTAACGACTCTCTCTCTTTCTACATCTCTCTCTAGATCTGAGATCGAGACAAAGCTGTCGAGAAATTTTTTACAAGGGTGAAAGCCCTAAGCCCGAGGTCCTTCTGGAAGCAGCCTGTCTACCTTTGAATAGGGGTAAGACTGTCTACATCATACTTCCCTCAAACCCCGGTTGTTGCCGGGATTGAGTATTGTTGTTGTTGTTGTTGTTGTAATCCCTTAATATAATTATACTATTTCTTTATCATTTTACGTAATTATTTCTATTTTCGAAATTCAACAACAAATAAGAAACATTATTTTTATAAAATTTAAGCACAACAAGCTCCGGATCTTCGATTATTGTTTGGATCAGACCATACATACTTCATCACCTATATCACTATCTATAAGACTATAACCAGTTAATAGATTAAACAATGCACTCATAATAATTGATTCTTAAAATAGCACTGCAAGTTACATGCAAAACACTAGACGACATAGGATGAAAACCATATGACAAGTCCTAAAACAATATATTAATTAGGGCGCGTTTAGTTATGGAAAATATTTTATAGTTTTTCCATTTCTAATTTTCTAGAAAATGAAAGGAATTTTCCATCTCTAGAAAACAAATGAAAAATTTGAAAACACGTTTAAAACTATAAAATGTTATTTTTATTTTTCATATTAGAAAACATGTTCTAATCTACTTGGTGGAGAGGGATGTGAGGTGGATGGGGCGAGG
>JAOEHQ010047802.1:0-10596 GCA_025447715.1 Asclepias incarnata | reverse complement strand
TCATAAAATAACTTTTCACTATATATATATATATATATATATATATATGGAAAATGAGATTTGTTAAGAAAAAAGTTTCAATTTTGCCGCTGAAGTTTATTAAATGTACATATTGAATCTCCGGTGTGTGAAAGGTGCAGTATCTAAAATTGCATAATGTTGTAGTACGGATGCTATCCCCATATATATATCCTAATAAAATAATGTAAAGACTTTGAAAAATCATAGTGACGGTGCGTAACTCAACTTTCACGTAAAAATCATTCACTAAAATGAGAATTCTACTCTAATAAGTCTAGTAGTACATTAAAGTCGATCTATTAATAATTAACTGAAAATGACCCAAGTTCAAGTCAACTAAAAAAACAATTCCAATTTGCACAACTCAAAAATCAATTAATCCTAAGATCAAGGTTGTAAAACTCGTCCGAGTTGACCGAGTACTTGAAATAAACTCCTGACTCCCTTCCTCGCCGAGTCAAGTCCAAGTCACGAGTTCTCCAACCTTGATACGGACAAAATGATGATAAAGCGGTAATGTATCAACTAATATTTGTTTAATATTCGAACTTTGAAATATTATGTTATTGTTTATAAACAATTATGTTTAAGTTTGTAGCTTTTAATATATTTTTAAAGTTTTATTACATATAATTTCAAAAATAATTATATTTATATATAAAATCCGAATCCGAGTACTCCCCGAGTCGATTCCAAGTCTCCTAAAACTCCTGACTTCCCCCTTGCCTAGTCGAATCCGAGTCACGAGTTCTCCAACCTTGCCTAAGATCATTCGATACTTCATTCAATTTCATATTTACTTTATTTTTCACAATAACTTTGTAAAATGTTTTGTATCTTTAATGTTGCAAATTTGATATGTTTGAAAACTATAATTAATAATATGAATTTTTAATATATTTGGTATTCGTATTGTAACATATACATATACAAATACTTCTAATCGTAAGATCATTCCATAGTGCAACAATTACAACTCAAACACGTTTATCTTTAAGTCAAGGTCAGTTAAATCTCCATCCAAAGCTAATGAAAAACCTCATATATACTATCTAATAAAGAATACAGTCCCCTGTTGAATGTTACTCATTTTTGGATATTCAAATCGTCCAAATTTCCTTTAATGATTAAATTACACAATCAATCCTTTATCTTTTAAAATATCTATCTATTTAAATTACACAATCAATTCCTTTGGATATTTAAAAACAAAAAGATATACAGAAACACATATCTATCTATTTAAATTAAAAAAAAGTAACAAATAAATTGAAAGAACGCCCATACAACTAATCCCTTATCAACATCATCATCATCATACACAATATTTTAAATCCTACTTATTAACTGTTATTTTTTCCACCTCATATATTATTTAAATCCATTATTTATATTTAGAGTAAGTTACACCAATCGTCCTTGTGTTTTGTCGCCTTTCCAATTTTCATACGAAAATTTTTATTACATAAGCCATGATCATGGTTGTCATTTTGTCCTAATTACGTCCATATATTTGGTATTTATTACCAAGTTTGTCTATGTCCTTATCGTTTTTGTCACAAGCCTATTCCTGTTAGAAATAGAAATTGGTGTGTATTTATATGTTTTTAATTGGGGTGTATTGGTAATTTGTATTTGTACTAGACGCATGGTGGTAGCGGTGGTGGTGGCGAAGGTGTCGGCGGTGGTGGCGGAGACGAGTGGTGGCGGTGACGGCGACGGGTGCGAGGACGGGTGGCAGAAACTGGTGGTGGTGGCGGCGGTGGTGGTGGCGGTGGTGAATGTAAAAGTAATGGATGTAAAAGGGGATAGTGTAGTTATTATAAAGGTTGAGAGAACTATGTTGTAAATTATTTCATTAAGAGTATTATAGTTATCTTAGGTGGAGATGTTTAAATTAGTAAATAAAAGAGAGCATTTTAAGCATTTCAAATCATCATTTGAGAAAAAAAAAAGATGTGCTTTTTTATATAAGAATAAAGATATATAAATACCCTTTGTTAACCTTCGATCACATTTCATAGTATCACTTTCATATTTTTCCTTCCACTCTGAATTATTCATAAATCATTAACTGCTTTGAATTATTCAAAACTCATTAATTTCTTTGATCACATTTGTATGTATAAATTCTACAAGTCTATTCATATATGTTAGAATCATTCATAACTCATTAATTGTTTTGAATTACAATTCAACAATTAGTATGAGAGTCAATGATACAATATCACACTTCCTTAGACCCTATTTTTATTAAAACTCTTAGACTTGTCAATGTAAAGTTAGCCCATTTGGTAGAAATATTTGAATTAGTTTAAAAATTGGAGTAGAAATAAAAGAAGGGGATAACATAGATGCAGTCAACTGCATCTATTGTGCTGCTGTTGCTTTGTTTTTTTTTTCCGTTATCAACCTCGGAGTCTGTTAAATGTACAAAAATCATCCCTCATTTAAATTTGTGTGTGTGCTGCTGTATAAATCTTCCCTGCAGTTAACTGCAGGGATGATTTTCCCGCTGTTTATATGTTGTTTTTAGCTTGTTTTATGCAGTTTTTAGTGCTGTTTTTTGGTACTGTTTGTATGCTGATTTTAGGTTGTTTTTACTGATGTTTATAGTGTTGTTTTTAGTGTTGTTCGTGGGCTGTTTTTAGGTTGTTTAATTGATATTGATAGTTCTGTTTTTAGTGTAGTTAAAAGCTTATTTAGTTGAAGATTTGGGCTGACTATTTTGATGTTATTATGAGGCTATTCGATTTTTTTTAGGTAAACTTTTTTTTCCCCATCATTTAATTTCCTGGATCCGCCAACGAATACATGCAATCAAAATTATAAGTTTTAGTTTGAATGTAAAGAAATTTTCTAAGTTGAATATGTTCAACCACTTAAGACTTAACAGTGTGAGCACAGTCGTCCAATACCTTTTTGATGATCAATAAATAATTCAATGTTTAAAAGTAATCAAGTAAAAGTGAAAAACAAAACGCAGTCAGGAGATACAATAAACACAACCATGGGAAAATTGAAAACTATATAAATATAAGAAAAATGCTAACTATGGTCATAGGAGCTGTCATTAACGTGCATAAAAAAAGTTATACTTTCCATATCAAAAGCCCACCCCTGAATTTTATGATTAAAATACAACTATTTATGTACGTTAACGGCAGTCCATAATGCTATATAAGTAAAAATACAAACATTAACAAGAGATATTAATCTTGTAATGGCCAACAATTCGTGACGAGATAATAGATTAACTTTCCTTCGTAATCAAAAGCATCCAAAATAACAATTACGACACATAAGGTACATATAAGTTTTGTTCCAATACACAAAGTAAAATGTTAAGCAATTTGAGCAAGATAATCTTCTATAGTGGTACGTGAACTTCAACTCTAGATAGAGCTCACTAGCCTCTAGGCCAAAAGACGGTTCGATTTCAAATTTTGTGGCAGTTCTGCAGATCAAAGTTGAATGCATTATTATGGATAATATAAGGCTTAAGCGAAATGGAGCCTCTGCAAAACAACCAACATACTATTTTTCAATATAACTAAGACCACATCATTATATATATACAACGTGTTTTGAGTTATATCTAATGTTTAAAATTCACTTTTGGTTGTACTCACCTTGGATTTTCTAAGAAGTTGCTCCTCGGAAACAAACGTTTTCTCGACAGTCTTTCCAATTTTACTACTTTCCCATATAGAAACAACTTCATTAAACGACATGGGGTTACCCAGAGGTCTGAAAATTAGTGTCTTGTTTAGGTTTCATGGGTCGTCGACTGCTTTGATGGTGGTACATATAGCTATTTCATCTTCTTTGGGCCTTTGGCAAGAACGACTGTACATAATATCTGGAGTAAATTACACAGATGGTCCCTGTGGTTTGAGTCAAGTTGCACCAATCATCCCTAACCTTTTAAAATTACACTGGTCATCCATATTTTTGAAACTATGCACACCCACGGTCCCTGGCTTTGTTAAACTTAACTTAATTTCGTTAACTAATTATAATTGACCAATTTACCCTTTATAAAATTATGGTTTTAGTCCAAAATTTTGTACAAGTCTCTAAACATTATATTCCTTCAACACCCACTATTCTTTCAGAACTTTATCTGCATTCTATTTGGTACAAGTCGGTTTTTAACCACTCGTAGGTTTGGGCCAACTTTGGCTATAAAGTTTAAAGTTAGGCCATATGATTACGCTACAACTTCAACAATTTTTCCAATAAATACCAGTAACACAAAAGCACTACAACAATGACATAAATCCATCAAAATAAGTTGAACAAACTTCATATATATATGTTTCAAACAAACTTCATATATAAATATTTATATCTTCAATGCATTGATTCAATATGCAATATAATAAACCACATTGACCTTGTTGTGTATCTTCACCTA
Source organism: Asclepias incarnata (assembly GCA_025447715.1). NCBI lineage: Eukaryota > Viridiplantae > Streptophyta > Magnoliopsida > Gentianales > Apocynaceae > Asclepias > Asclepias incarnata. Next base: position 6,155 of record JAOEHQ010047802.1, on the reverse strand, counting down.
AAACATATAATTGATATTGTTTTATACATTCAAAAACAAATATGTTAACATATCTACTAAGCATAAGCTATAAAAAAAAAATATAAGTATTAAAATAAATTTTAAAGATATATATTTTTGGGTCGATTCGATTTTTATAGATCGGTTTTTCATACGTAAACCAATACCGAACCAAAAGTTTTGGTTTTTATCGGTTTAATTTTTGACTAAAACCATAATTTTAAAAAGGGTAAACTTGTCAATTACAATTATTTAACGGAATTAGGTTAAGTTTAACAAAGTTAGAGACCGTGGGTGTGCATAGTTTTAAATATAGGGATGACCAGCGTAATTTTGAAAAGTTAGGGATGATCGGTGCAATTTGACTCAAACCACAGGGACCATACGTGTAATTTACTCTATATTAATTTTAACATTTGAAATATAATTAGTTAAGGGTATTTATGTAATTTGCATTTTCATAGCTACCAAAACATCTAGGCGATAATGTTAGCGAGAGCGATGATGGTAACAACCGGCGCGACGGTGGTTCAGCGGAGTTCGCCGGTGAGGACTGTGTGTCTGGCTGCTTCTCGAACCGAAACCAGCCAGTTACGACATCAACTGGATCAACTTCACTTTGAAGCATCCAACGCTAGAGCTAAAGGTACTGCTACTTTTTATTCCGATTTTCCCGGAAAATCCCCCCAATCAGTTACAACAATAACATCAACATTCCAGTTATATATCTATTGCCCCAAGAGCCATATACATATAATTATATTAGATTATATTTAGAGTTAATGCAATACGAGTAATATACTACTATTGGCATTGTTATTGTGTCATCAAGGTGTTTGGATGAAATAATACCCTGCTCGGGTTAAGTGAAAATCGTATCCAACTTTAAATATTACTATCGTGTGTATTCAACGTTCAAATATTGCTATTGATTGAGTGTATCCAACTAAATTTAAATGTTGCTATCCGGATGGTAGTATTATTTGCTGACGTGACCAACTTATATGGATTTAACGTGCCATTAGATACATAAAATAGCTATATTTGAAAGTTAGATACACGATAACAACATATAAAGTTCAGCGGCAGAACCAGGATTGAAAGTGACCTGTAGTGCAAATCTTTTAACACTAACCTTGTATCCGCACAAAGTAACGATAACGTCTAGATTGTTATGATTTTTAGCGGTTTTAAGTATTTTTGGCTCTTTCTTGCAGTTTTTGAGAGTTTTTCCACTTTTGGTAGCTTCCATTTCCCATTCAGTTGCACAAATACGTCTTTATAAGTTTCATTGCTAAAAAAATCTTTTAAAAGTTTAGAGTTAGCTACATTGACGGGTATCCTATATTTCTTTGACACGTAGCACCAATAAAGAATACAATTTTTTTCAAAAAAAGTTACACTATATGGGTCAAGCGGATCCATAGCCGGGCTACCCCTACCTTCAATGTAGATCCGCCCTTGATAAAGCTAGATGCATACAATAGACTTCGGACTAAAGTTGAAGGCATTCCCAAACACTTATCTTATTTGCTCAATTTATACTGAATTGATTACCTCTTTTTTCTTTTTTGGATAAGCATTAATGAAAAATATTTTAAGGTACAAGTCATTAAATGATGGTTTTGGTCATTGGTAACGGAAAGTGGGGTAAGATGCTGAGTTGGCTGCTGATTTGGCATATTTTTTAATTGAGTTGGGCTTTTTTTTTTGTTACTAATGCTCACAAAATACCAATGTCATTTCCTCCGTTTAGTCATTGTACTCAACGTTTTTACCTAGTCAACTGGGCATCATGTTACCGGGTGACAAAAATAGAGTTATAGAACACAAAATCATCTTTTAATAACTCACTTCAAAAAACATGTAACAGAATTAAAATTAAGGTGGTATTTTATGGAGGAAAAAATGTTGCTTACAGTCTCATATAGTAAATGAATTCACCCCGCGAGTGTGATCAATAGAAGTTCTGATACAACCAACATGTTCCTTTAGAGTTTAGACTATTAAGTGTAGATGGCTTTTGTTAAAATAATAATGATGATGCCTGTTAAATGCCACTTAAAGGCAGCAGACACAAGTCTATGTTCATTAAAGACGTGATGAATTGGTTATCTCAGCTAATAAAGCACGACAGAGGTTGTTGAGGTTGTCTGAAGCAGCAGAGAAGCTTCGACGACAGGCAGCCATTAGCGTTCAAGCTGGGAAAGAAAATGAGGCTAGAGATCTTCTATTTCAAAAGAAGAAGACTATGCAAGCTTTAGAGAATACAAAGAGTCGAATCGAGTTGCTTGATGAGCTCTCAACAAAGCTTTTTGAGGTTTCTACATCCACTTTCTATGTAACCAGTCTTATGAGGTTATAAGCATTTGCAGGATTTAGAATTCTGTAGTTATAAGTTACAACAACCAATTTAGATTATAATTGTAAAAGTTTCTATCGTCGTAATTAATTAATTGTTTATAAAGTTCAAAAAGAGAACAATAAAAAATGTTAATGGGCTAACCAAATTTGACCTGTTGAAGCAATTTACCAGTTTTAACATGTTACCCAAACCACCCGACCTACCCATTTTGTGATCTATTGTTTTAGATATTCACTTGATGTTCCATTTGGTGTCAGGCAATATCTCTGCGAGAAAGGCAACTTGTCGGGACAGTTTCACAAGATATTGAAATTGAAAAAGAGGATGCTGAATCTCCAGTTCGGGTTGTGTCTCCACCTTCTGAAAGTTTGGGAGTTGACGTAAACTCTGAAAATGATTTGTTGAATACTAGTGATGATCAAGAGCTACAAGATAGAACCTATGACATTTCTACAGAACTGAAAATAAACAATCTTGAAGGATCTTTGCAAGTTCCCATACAAGTTTCGACTGATGGCATTGACAACAACAATGATCTGATCAGCAGCTTGACGGGCTTAAGTTCTTATGAAGAATTTTTGGACCGCACTGATCAACATCTGAACAAAGTTGAAGCTGAGATCAACACAGTAGTGAAGTTCTCGACCTTGGTTCTGGAAAACAAAGAGAGGCCAACAAATCTCAAGGTGCAACAACTGACAGAAATTCTTGATTGTGTTCGGCACATTAGAAAAAGGTATATATAAACCTAAGTCATGATTCATGACTGAAATACGGGAGGCAGATGGGTGTGTGATAAATCTTTTTTTAATACGGGTTGAAACAGGCCGCATTTGGTCGACCTGCAAACAGTTTTTTGCTCGGTGTTTTATGAACTTTTACACACAATTGTGTTAAATACGATTACTAAAACATATTATTATGGTAACAATCTAAAGTTTTATTCAATTACAATGAGTTAGGAGGTTTTATGCATTTAAGTACGTTTTGGATGACTTTTGACCCGTTTGACATGCTCTGCCCTTTTTCTTAAATGGGTTGAAATCTTCACTCATGATGATGATGCTTGTTTATGTGTATGATTTTTGTATGCTTGCAGGATTGCTATCATTATGCAGACAGAAGCAGAGATGGAATAAAGGTGTGACCATTTCAATGCAACAGCAGGTTAGTATATGAACCATAAAGCCATGATCTCATATAAAGGAAACCAAGTCTGTTTACTTGACCCGGAAGCTGTTTCTTTCACTCGGAACAAAGTATGTTTCTAGATTTAACAAATTTGATTGATTTGCTGATGTTATAATCAGTTTGAAAATCACAGTGTACAAAGTTACTTTTTGATTACCATGGTATGTACTATTGCAACATCTTTTGGTCCAATTGGACAGCCGGTATATACCTTTAGGAGAAAATTGTCTATACAATTGAAATGCTTGACATGAACGGCACTCAAAATGGTTATAATTTTATTTTCGAATAGAAGAATAACGAGTCTTTCCAGTATTAGTTGGGTTGTCTTATCATATGTGTCTAAGCTTCGAGTTCAAGGGGGTGTTTGGATGTCTGCTTTGAAACTAATTAGGTGAAATTGAATAATTGGAATCAAGTAATCAGCTATAAAGAGGTATGGTCGGTCGACCCAAAAACACATCCAAATCTCCAATGGTGTTTAATACTTAATTGTTAACTTGTTAAGTATAAATTTTTTGATTGTTTTTTTGATTGTTTAAAAAAAGATGGATTTCACTTTACTTTTTGATACAGTTTTGTCATGTCTAGTATTAAATTGATAATTTGCCATATCTATATTAAATTGTACTCAATTTGGTATTGGACAGCAGCCTTTTTTTTTTTTTTTTTTAATCTCATGTGGATATTATTAACCAGTTGGTTTCATAACTGTAGTGGCTATCTTGGAGTTCAATTCTAAAACATTAGAAATGGATGAAGTTTTTCTCATTTAGGTTAATCGGGAAGGAATGGAGGATGCATCTTTTTTCGACTCAGATGTATGCGGCTGTTTCTGAATGCCATCGTCAAGATTATATCTAGCGAGATTTGAACATAAAACCTCCTGTAATGAGAATATAAGACTATCAAGATATCTGGAAAAAGAAATATATTTTTGCAAATCATAAAGTGACAAAAAGAAACCATGAAAAAGGTACTATACTCCAAACCATAAAATGACAAGTAAAAAAGAAAACTCATGCAGTGCTGAGAAACACATAAATATGATTTTTTCTCTTTTCTGTAATCATCAACCGTATCCCCTTTTCTACGGTTTTAATTTCATTTGAAAACATGACATACAAACGAGCAACTCTTTAAAGCCCATTTGATTAAAAAGATTGATGATTAATCACATAGCACACACATCAAAAAAGGACATTCATTCGATACACTTATAAGGATCTATTAATACAAACGAGCGACTGTTATTTAACAAACGGTATGCACATTCATTTAATCACATAGCACACACATAAGCTATTATTTATTAATCTAGCTCTGTACTTACTATCAAGAAAGGCATGACAAATAGGTAAATATATGTTCTAATAACGATCACTCCAATACAAATGGCGGGATTGGGGATTAATTGCCGCTTTTAAGAGGGCATAATGGTCAATATATATATTTAATTTACATTTATTGAAATTGATATAAGAAAAGAATTGACTAAATGGGTTTGTATGATGGGTTAAGTGTTTAAAATGGGTATTTATGATATTATCTATTTTATTATATTTTTTTGCAAAGTTAATTTCGATTCAGACGTGTTGGAGGTAATTTTAACTAGAGATTTTCTGGACCTCCAACCCCCTCCTCATGGAAAATCCATTTAAGATGAGAAACCCTAGACTCGAACCCGAGACCTGAGGGAAAACTCACCCCCGGGGCCCACATAGTGGATTTGGAAGATACCCCTGGCCAACTCTCCTAAGTGAGTTGGTTTGATATTATCTAATTTAGGTTGGTAAATATGTGATTTTAGAGGTTATATATATATGATAAAATCCCTTAATTATTATATTTACCCTTTATATTTATCTTATCACATGTCATCCATCTTATTCTTCATTATACATCACCATGAATACATGACTAGTTTCGTATGAATCAAATATGTTTTTGTTTTTATTTCCAGCAAGAAGATAACACTTTGCATTTATGGCCTTATTGAGTGTATCCACGACTATCATGTGTTTAGCACCTAGTATATATAAATATAAACTTATTTATATACGAAGGAAACTACTTTAAAAACCATTGCCAATTGGGTTGGTAGTCCTTTGATAAGGTCTTTGATTTTGAGGTATTCCATCAGGGTTCGAATCTTACTTCTTACATTTGTAAGGATGAATTATTGGGAAGGTCTATTAAAAAAAAAAAAAAAATTCAAGTTAATCAGGATAAAACCTTTAACAAAAAAAAATTATAAAAGTTGAGTAAAGAAACTTTTTTGAAACCTAAATTAATGATGCCTATTAATGATAATGATAATTTGGAGGCATAAAATAGGTTGCACTAATGGCTGTATATAAGGTGCATTAAATAGTTGTACATTTATTATAAAATTCGGGGGGACTTTTGATATGGAAAGTATAACTTTTTTATGCACGTTAACTACAACCCTAAGGGTTGCATTTAACATTTCCCTTTGGATTATACTACGCATAAAAGAGGTTGCAAGGCCTATTAATGATAGGGATTTGCTAACCAGTGCCCCGGGGGCATTGGTTAGTATGCATTTAATGAACTTAAACTTTCTTAAAATATAAAA
>JAOEHQ010047801.1:0-10596 GCA_025447715.1 Asclepias incarnata | reverse complement strand
TTTTAACAATAACCTTGTATCCATGTATAATAAAAATTATTACTAGATTGTAACAACTTATTGAGGTTTTTAAAGATTGTTGGTTATTTTTAATAGTTTTTAAGAGTTTTTAGCATTGTTGGCAGTTTTTATTTCTCATTCAGTTGCACAAATTCTACTTTATAAGTTTCATTGCTAGGAAACTTTTTAAAATATTAGAGTTAACTACATAAGCGGTATCCTAAATTTTTTTGACCTATAGTGTTAATAAAAAAACAAAAAAGACAACTGTTTTCAAAAATTCTACACTACATGAGTTGAGCAAACCTGTAGCCCCGACTACCCCTATTTTCAATGTAGTTACGCACTTGGCAGTGGTAGTGGATGCTATAATAATGTAGGAGGCAATTTTACAGATTGATTGATCGATCTATCAAGCTAAGATTCCCACACTGCTGTCTGTGTGACAGTTGATGTCATTGATTCATTGTGATAAAAATAAGAGTAAATTACATGGATGGTCCATGTGGTTTGTATCAAATTGCACCGATCATCCCTAACCTTTTAAAATTACGCTAGTCATCTCTATTTTTGAAACTATGCACACCTATAGTTCCTAGCTTTGTTAAACTTAACCTAATGCCGTTAACTAATTGAAGTTGACCAATTTACTCTTTCTAAAAATACGGTTTTAGTCCAAAATTTGGCTCAAGTCTCTAAAGATTATATTCTTTCAAAATATTATATGGACTATATGGAGCATCATCTGCATTCTATTCCTTCAACACCTACCATTATCAACTACCCAAAATCACCATATATTTTTCATTCACAAAATTGATACCAAATTGAAATGGCTATTCTAAAATCCACGCAAATCTATAAGGAACTTTGCACCCAGATGTGTCGGAATAGTTGCAGATGGCTTTCGGAAAATGGTAGGAATAAGAAAACATTCTTTAATTTCAATTTACTGTGTCTATGAAAATTTGGTGTTGTATGATTTATGAAAAAGATTATGTTTGTAATTTTTTTGTTTTTTTTGTTTTAGTTATAGAGGTTGTTAAAAGAGAGAAAAGGGATTATGAAGACTTGTATTGTATGATTTGTGAATGGTAGGAATAAGAAAATATATGGTGATTCTGGGTAGTTGATAATGGCGGGTGTTGAAGGAATAAAATGCAGATGATGCTCTATATAATCCATATAAAGTTTTGAAAGAATGGTGGGTGTGGAAGGAATATAATATTTAGAAACTTTTATCAATTTTTGGACTAAAACCATAATTTTAGAAATGGTAAATTGGTCAATTACAACTAATTAACAAATTTAGGTTAAGTTTAAAAGGACAGTTGGTGTGCATAGTTTCAAAAATAGGATGATCAGCGTAACTTTAAAAGGTTAGGGATGATCGGTGCAATTTGACACAAACCACATGGACCATCCATGTAATTTACTCTAAAAGTAACACTGAAGTGTGAGAAAGTTTTAATTTTTATTTGTTATAATAATAAGTGTGATGTACTTTATATCATTTTGTAAATAAAACTCTTTCACCTTTGTTGTAAGTGTTTTTTCCATCACTTCGACACACTGAAATTTTTTATACAACACTCAATTACTTAAACTATAAATAAATAAAGAAAATTGAATACAAAACAAAATTTTATCCCCGACATGTCGACAAACTGCCAAGGGTGAAGATGGTAGGGGGCCAAAGAGGAGAAATAAATAAAATAAAAAATCTGAGTAGGGGCTATATTTTGAGGAATTGTCCAAGTAAATGGTAGTTGTTATTTATGTTTTTTTTTTTTTTGCAGCTACATTTTAACCAAATTTATCCTAAACATATCATATTTACATAATATAATGAACCACTTATCAATGATAATAATGATAGGCATAAAAAATCATTATATATTAGTGTTATATACGAGTATATAGATAAGAAAAAAAATACTACCGTTTATGCTTGTAATAAATTGTAATCGACAGTATTCTAATTATCAAAACTTAATTCATTTTTATACCTTTTACACAAATAAGAAACAAGTTTTATTAAAGCTAGGCATCAATAAAATTGAAAGATATAACACCAACCAAAATAATTAAAATGATCTTGTTAAATGTTTAATAAAAGTTTATTTACGATTTATTTAAGTGTAATACTGTTTTATTTTTTTATATTTGAATTGAATAAAACAGTAACATTCTATTATTTTTTATCTTTATATATATAATATCTATTATTAAAGTATATGACTGTCCCCATTTCTAAACAATGTACCTAATATACTTTTATATATTTAACATTTCAACACACCAAACATCTCACATATAAAAGATAGCCCCATTTCCTTCATACTGAAATTTATAAATTTTATTTTTAAATTTAAATTAAATCAAAATTTAAAAAACGATCCTATTTGAAATGAATAAAACAGGGAGTAGTAGAAATTATGTTGAACGGATACTAAACCCGAAACGTGGAATTGGTGACCTGATTCGCATAATCTCACTTTCTCTCTCTACAGAAAGTAACGTGTCATCATCTTTCAGGTGTATGTATCCTCTCTCTCTCTCTCTGTCTCTAGATTCCATCGTTTTAGGAACTCATTTTTTACTCTCTGTTATTCGGTTACTAATTTTAATCACACTTTTCTACACACACAGTCTGCGTGATTTCTCAGCTGCTGTTCAAATATAGATACATTATTATATAGATACAGACAGAGACATCTATACATATATCGGATTGAGTTGAGTTGGTAAAATGAGTACGTCGGTAGGTCAGTATGATCTGTCATTTAAGATCTTACTCATCGGAGATTCAGGCGTCGGTAAAAGCAGTCTTCTCGTCACTTTTATTTCAAATTCCGTCGACGATCTACCTCCTACTATCGGTAACTTTCTTATTTATTCACTCATCGGAATTTTGTATTTAATTCACATCACCATTTTAATCCTCCATAGAATTCTTTTTATGTTGACAAAATGATGTGTATATATATTCAGAATATGAATGTATTTTTAAGTATATCTGATTTTAATTAGCGGTATATTTTATGTTTGCAAAATTGCGTGTATCTACCGATTACTGTATGTATCTATGCAACTTGTCACGTTTTGCTGTAGGAAGACTGACTCGGCACCATCGATTTATACTAGATATAAGAGGCTAGATTAGATATACTGCAAAATTGAGAGTTTGATATAACAAAAGCAAGCTCGACACTATAGCAAAATGTGATAGGTTGTATACATTCAAGATTAGGTAAGTAAGATTTTTGGATGTTATGTGCGTCTAATTTCCCATACTCTCAATACTATAGATCTGATCTGCCTATGCTCTCGCAATGCCTGTAGATAATGTAACATCTGTGTTCATATAAAAAGCCTTGTAAACGTATCACATTCATAGTGTGTAAGGGACAAATAAATCAAACAATGTCCTAATTGTGATATGTATACCATGAGGCATGTACCACGATCTTAGAGTCCCGCCATTGGCTACGTGTCCTATATTTGTAGGAAGGTTGGTAGACACTCAGATCACTTGACTTAGTTGGTGGTCAAAGGTGCAAGATACCATAGGATAAAGGGGAACAAATGATTTGACATGATAATCAATCTCAAGTTGAAAAGTAATAATATGTGACCTCGAACGTCTGTATGTAACTCTCTTATGGGTTTTAGTTTCTATTTATCTTACCTTTCGTTTTTGAGCAGGTGTTGACTTCAAAATCAAGCAGTTTATAGTTGGTGGGAAAAGATTAAAACTTACAATTTGGGACACAGGTATGCATTAGCCACAATTATATTTCTCAGTATTATTCTAAGGGGTTGATTCTAGATAGTTATATTGGTCATTTCTATATATTGTCTTGCTTTATGTGTCATTTCCCAAATTTTCCTCAGACAAGAATCGAATTATGCAAGTGAAAATTTAGGAACAGGACTATTAGTATATATTGCGTGATGGCTTGCCTGAATATTGCTAATGCCGTATCTAGCAATTTACTCTTACCTGTCACTTATATGTGATGATGTTTGTTGCAGCCGGGCAGGAGAGATTCAGGACATTAACAAGCTCTTACTATAGAGGGACCCAAGGGATCATTCTTGGTACACAATCACTATGTTTTCATCTAAAATTGTAATATAATGTTTTTTGATCAGAGGATTTTATCGAGGAACCTAGCAAGATGCCAGATGCAAAAGGAGTGAAATGCAATTACTTTGTTAAGGAACATGCCCTATACTGGGTGGACACCCTGTCGACCCAATTTAACTTAAGTTTCTGATTTCCGCTAGTCATTCACAAGAAAGCCACACCCAAACTGATCTTTCACCACCTCGAAACCTGTAACCGTTATCAGCAGCAATTGTATAATGTGCAGACACATATTTCATTGCATTAGGAATGCAAATCTTTGAAGCATAAGTGGACTTTAGCTATCCACATCATATGGATAGAAAATAGTTCACGACATTTACTATTGCACTGCAACTAGTATCTAGTATGTGTTGGAATAATTATACGGCTTTGTGCTTTCAAAGTCCTACCAGTTTCACAAACTTCATGGAACACATTTCTAATGGTTGAAGAACAATCATGTAGCCAACATATCCAAGAATTACATAACTTAGCATGTATGCTAATCAGTGATATTTATCCTCTGATTTTGTGGTCTTCCAATGACATATTTAACTTTACATGTTTTACAGTGTATGATGTTACAAGAAGAGAAACCTTCACGAACTTGTCGGAAGTATGGGCTAAAGAAGTGGATCTTTACTCCACTAACCAAGACTGTGTCAAGATGCTTGTTGGAAATAAAGTTGACAAAGTAAGTTGTACATTCTGTTGTAATGTTTTATATGCTTGTGAACCTGCTTCCATTCTTCCAATTTCTTCTTATACACAAAATATATACGTACATGTGTGTACTTTAGGTGAAATTTGTCTATTCCATATTTTAATTTTTAAGAAATCCTATTTCAGGATTCTGAAAGATTTGTGAGCAGAGAAGAAGGCGCTGCCCTTGCAAAAGAGCTTGGCTGTTTGTTTCTTGAATGTAGTGCTAAATATCAAGAAAAAGTACATCAATGTTTCGAAGAACTTGCATTAAAGGTAAATGCAGAACTCATAACTACATAGACTTTTTGTGATCTGCCTTTACTTGAATATGGGATCAGAGCAGATTCCATGAACAAATCAATTTAGGAGTAATCATTGGGATGAAACGAGGCTGGACCAAACAGGAACTGGAAAATTAAGAATAATGGAATCTTGAACACCATGTAAACCAGTTTGATGCCAGTCCTGTTTGGAACCAGTTCAGTCCCAAACCCTGAAGTAAATGGCACTTGGGGTCTTATAGTTCAAAAATATAAACATTAAACAACGTATGTTTGAAAAAAAGTTGAAGAAAACTAAATCGATTGTGATTGTGGACCGGGCCAAACCCAAACCATACAAACTGGTTTCTATAATATCCAGAAGAAAGATTCTGCTTTTAATACATTTTAAAACTGGAGTAATACATTTAGAAATGCAGACTGTATCGAATATTTATGGTACCGATATGAGTTTGGTGTTTCAGTTTTGTCAATGTTACAAATTATGCACTAGTCTGTATTTGTGTCAAAGAATGTTGCATTGTTTTAGAATCTTGATTTCCTCATCAATGAGGTCTCACTATAAAGGTGGGAAATGGATGGATCAAGGGTGAAAACAGGTTGCGTAGAATTGACCGTAATACACCCTGTCCAAAAATGATTTAATAATCATGTGTCATATGTGATCATTATCTTAACGATAATCAAAAAAATTTATACAAAATGATGTAAGAGATTTTTTGAAATATACACATTTTCTAGAAGTTTTGATTCGTTTGTTGTGTTTACTTTTAAGTTCTGTTTTTCTAACTGAACCTAATTTACTATTTTCTAACAAGAGGGGGTTCTTAATTTTTAAAAATCTCCCTGTTTGACTGCCTAGAGACTAAACACAAGTTAAATCAACCTTAGTCATAAGTGAATGGGTCAGAATTCCCACCTCTGGTCTCATGCAGGACACATGATGCTCACTGATTCCATTTCATACGACAGATAATGGAGGTTCCGAGTCTTCTGGAAGAAGGGTCTACAATGGTGAAAAGAAACATATTGAAGCATAAACCTGAGCACCAGGGCAATGGTGGCTGTTGCTCATAAAGAAGCTCCCTTATATGCCTTACGGTTCCAGCCATAGAACCTAAGTTGGTAGCTTCTTGAAAACTCTCATGATGTAAATCTATGATATCTTCTGTAATTAGGGTTGTGCTTGAGTTATCCCTGTGCCGGGATGAAGTAAATCTCAAAATAAAAACCGGAAAAAGAAATTATCTGCCTCGTGTAAAGTTGTTTCCCTTTGAATATGCACCTGCGCTTGCTCTTGTTGAAAAAACCAAGTTGGTGTAAATTGTAAGAAAACAAGTAGTGATTATTTTGTCATGTAGCTATGATATGTAAATAGCTTGGTACTCTCATTTTGGTGATGTTTTGTGAGATTTTCAAACAATAACAACTGATTTGAGATAGAGATTGATTGGATTTCTTGCTTCCTCGTATTGATGGTGATAGAGAATGCGCAAGGACTGGTCCAAACCGGTCTCTGGAGCTGTTTGAGTGTCCTAATGCATTGAGCCAAAGCTTTAGTCCTGCTTCAGCATGACATCCCTTACACGTCAAAGACCAGTCCCGTTGAGCCAAGTTTAAAATTCATATGATGCATTTGCTTGTATTTTGGTTGCCATAGGTTTTTGATACAGCCAAAAGAAACTGATTGCCTAAAAATACAAACAATTTTCTGAACATTATATCTCCATGTCCGCTAATTGTAAGATAAATAGTCTATTCAACCCTAAATGTGAGGAATTGATAAAAGTAAAAATGACATTGCAAAATATAGTCTGCAAAATTATCAGGATATTTAAAATTGCAATGGATCAACAAGTTCAAATCCCAAAGTGAGATTTTTCTACAGCAAAATTACCATTAACATCAACATTGCAACAATACCATCACATTAAACGCTGCCAAAAATAATCGGCTTAGTCATACACTCCTTTAACCTCTCAACAGCCAAAAACAATATCTAAAAATTTTACCATTAAACCTAGGATGCCATTGCACTTTGTCTGGTTGCAGCTTCTAAAATCGTCCAAGTTTGTGTGTTTGGTTCAGCAAGCTCCCCTGGGGTCTGTCAAGGTTTTTAACACATTAGCACCACATGGCCATCAACAACAAAAACATAAACCTTCACCAATCTAATATACAAACCTTTCCATAAACATTCGTCTTGGTAGGTGATGCCCCAATTGAAAGCAAAAGTTGAACAATTTGATCATGTTCCCCTCTAGCCGCATGATGAAGAGGCTGTTCAAGATCAAACAAATGTTTATACTTACTATTTTCGAGATTTATATGTTATGCATAGATAAAGATTACAATTGAAAAAAACTTAGTTCTGCAATTAGTTGCAAGACACTTACAGTGTCCCCCTCTACATCAACAGATTCAAGCATTCGTTTCAAGCACTCTGCAGAATTGGATTTAGCAATCAAGAGTTGGGCTATCTCCATAAACCCTAGATTTGCAAGTAAACCAAAATGTTAGGAAAAAGGTGTGTTAATTTAGAAAGTAAAACGTAGCATATATGGCTGACCTCCAGCACATGCATCATGTAGAGGAATCCCACCATCTTCATCCTTAGCCTCCACCGAAGCTCCCCTTTCCAACAATAGCTGAACAAAAAACATGACGGTAATGGGTAAAGAGGTATTTGATTTAACTATAATGCAAAAGATGGAAACCGTGCATCACAATAACACATGCAACAATGAATGGCGGTTTTGTGAAATTTGGAGAGCAACAGATGTTAACTCACCTGGACACAAGACAGATGACCATACAGACATGTGAGATGAAGAGCAGTATCCCCATCCTCAACTGGTTCATCAATGCTGCCATCCAAATTATCTTTTGTCGTTGTAGAAGTTGAAAAAAAATATAAAGATTATTGTTGTTAGCATTACACAGGCTCAAGCAGATTAAGCTACCGCAATTCAAAATGACAAAAACAAACGGAGGACATCTTTCATATACACTATGTGGCAACCCTATGAAATCAAACGCTAGAAAAACCATTGTGAAATACGCACTGTTACTAAAATTCATATTAATCATGCACATACCTAGTCCATATTGTATAAAAATTGGATACCAAGAGCACCAAAATCATCATTCTGCTCCTAAAAACTTCTATCGCTACTATTTATGTTAATTTCCGCTCTTCATGGTTTACATGAAAATAAATTTTCATAATTTTAAGGTCCCAAACAAACCCTAAATATAAACAATCAAACAAAATACTATTCTCAAACAGTCAAACATTTAACTACTAGCTCATAATAATAAACCTAATCAATCTTATACGCATCATGTAAAGATATATAACCTATAGATAGATAGATAGATAGATAGATAGATAGATAGATAGATAGATAGATAGATAGATACAACATATATACCTAGGGCTTGGCGAAGTCCGTCAAGATCGCCGTGCATAGCGGCGGCGGCAAGGTCGCGAAGGTGAGGAGGTGTATCTTCAAAATCAGGTTCTGGAAACGCTCCTTCTTCAACAAAAAGGATTCCTTCTTCATCATCATCGCCATCCAAGTTGTGTCTTCCCGGAACCGCCATTTTTTTTTTACCGCCGGTGATTGATTATTGGGCTAAAACCTCGCAATGAATAAAATGAAATTTGGGCTTATATTATTATGTTTATATTCGTCAGCATGTTGTTATGTTAGACCCTTATTGTTTGTGTAATAGTTTTAAAGGCCCTCTAACTATGTTTTATTTCAAAGAGTTGTTTTCTTGAAATAATAAATCAATAAAAAACAAACGACTCATTATTAGTTTTCTATTGGGTTTAGACATTACTTCGGTGCTTCTTAATCCTTTAAAAATGGTAGTAACATACCCCTTTTGCGATTTCTTTCTGTCAAAGAATCATACCGACGGTTGATTTGTGCACGATACACTGCGTATCGAAAAAGTTTTAGCCGTTCCAACAACCAATTAGTTTCATGCCTACTGATTGGTCCATTTTATGTATGTGCTTAATAAGCTTAATAAACTCTACATACATACTTTAATAAGGATGGATGAGTATCTTCTCAAATTGAAAAACAATTTTATCTATCAAGTTTTGATTTTGTGAGAAAATAAAAACTAATAAGATACTTCGTAAATAACATGACCTACGATAAAGACCCTTCATATTTTTTTATTTATAGACCAACTTGATACGTCTAAGTTTTTTTCAACTTGACAGGTTTAACAAATGATTTTCTTTTCAACAAACTTTCCAATTCCCATAAGCAATATCATAAACAACATGAATCTAATTGGATTGTTTTACGACACAAATCACCGTATCGTCATGGGCGTCTTAAGATCTTTGGTCTAAAGCATTATTTTGGAATCGGACTTTTTAAATTAAAAAAATAAATAAATAAAAGGTAAAAGTTTTTGTTTCAATTGTTCGTCATCATAGTCAAAATGCTCAATGGACTATAGTTATATTGTCTTAACGTGAT
The DNA here is from genome assembly GCA_025447715.1 of Asclepias incarnata. Lineage (NCBI taxonomy): Eukaryota > Viridiplantae > Streptophyta > Magnoliopsida > Gentianales > Apocynaceae > Asclepias > Asclepias incarnata. Next base: position 967 of record JAOEHQ010047801.1, on the reverse strand, counting down.
GAAAAATGATATAAATGATATGATCTAATGCTAAATCAAATTTGATAAACATTTTAAAAAATGACATATATGATTAACTTGGTAAGTATATAAATATGTTTAAAAATCTGACACAATTAAAGGTTAAGTTTCAACTTTCAAATAATTATCATGTCATGTGTCAACATAAAAATTTTAAACATATTTATTGGCCTATTAATTAAGATGATAAATACATAACAATTTTTTGTTGGATACAATAATTCTTATTTTAAACGGTTCCACATTATGTATTAACATGCTTGTAATTATTGTATTTGATAAAAAATTGTTGTACCTATGATTAACCATCAATCAAACATATTCGTTTTTGTTCATTTCAGTTGCATATATAAGAATAATAACATTTCGTATATTTCCTCTATTAACTTTGCCCTACTTAATTTCTGAAGTAGTTTGAGTTTCTCTAGTAATGGCTGACTAAGAAATAGAATATTATATAATCGGTCAAAAGAACATAAATAAACAACGATATGCTAATTTACGTACCACCTTAATTTGTTAAAAAAAATCTTGTTACAATAATTAAATCGTGAATCATACATGTACAATAACAATAAAAGAAGTCTAATAATCAATGAATTAATAATGATGTTAGAGTACCCTAACCCGGCCTATAATTAAAGTGATTATAATTGACAATCAACCAAAGAAAGTGACGGAAAGATGCTAATTTGCTGGTTGTTCGATCCAAAAGGGATTTTGGTTTCACTGTGATCATCTTCGATAGGAGCAGCAGCAGGAAGATTTAGGTCCAACATTAGTATGGTTTTTTGAGCCTTAGATTCGTGACATCTATATGATGATGTATGGTTTGCACTCGTATTTGTGTTAGAAGTAATTGTAGTCGCCTTCATGATTATGGGACGATGCCGCCTCATGTGACCACCTAGTGCTTGACCAGACGTAAAATCAGAACCACATATCA
>JAOEHQ010047800.1:0-10596 GCA_025447715.1 Asclepias incarnata | reverse complement strand
CGGTCTAAATTGTGTAATTGTAATTGTATTTGTACTTTTTGGACGTCTAGTAATTTGCTAGACGTCTTTTATTTATATTATTCTTATTTGCCTTTAAAAAAAAAAAAAAAAAAAAAAAAAAAAAAAAAAAAAAAAATTTTATTTTAGTAATAACTTAATCATGATCATAAGATTATAATGGAGATTAGTTTTAATTAATTATCTTAAAAGGTGTATTTTCTTTATAAGCTAATTTAAGATAATGTCAAGAGGCATTACATAATACCATTAATTAATACGTAAACTAATGAATTGGATAATAATGACAATCAATTTCATAATAAATCACTAATAAGGAAATAAATAGTATAATTAAATCATATTGAGACATTGGATAATGATAAATAAAAAATTCTTCTAGCGTAAAAATTTGATTTTTCACATAGGCCAGTATTTAATTTCTAGGTGCCTTGGGTGAGTTTTTTCCTACAGATTTCTTGGTGATATGGGTTTCTTATCGAGGGGTTTAAAGTGAAGATCTATTCTGCGAGGAGGCTCTCTAGCGCGGACTCGATTAAGACAACGTATGCTAGACATCTCGACATTAATTTGCGAGTAATTCATACCTTTAAAAATAAAATAAAATCAACACATGATATATTGGACCCGAAAATTCTTCGATACATTATACAAAATTAGTTTGTCATACTCACTACAAAATTTTTCCTTTTTTTTTAGAACAACATTTTTATTGAAACATCGTCGAGGAGCCGATAATAATTACAAAGAAATTAGTTTCATCGATCAAGAGTCAATTACCAAACTAGATCGACTTGATTACCATGTTAAATTAGACGTACTACAGTCTACAAACCCCTAACTTGGTACTGATTAATTTGCTAATGTTGTACTTAAGAACCTAGCTACCTATATAAGAGCATAAATCATGCATGATACGTACATGAGTCAAAGGTCAAGGTCAAATGAAGAGTAATGTAAGAAAAAGTTGCAAGAAATACAATCCGGGCTTAATGTTCTCCCCCATATTCTCCTTCTTAATAATTACCATTAAATATTAATTAAGGAGTTAAAAAATTAAATGATTAATTACCATTTTGTCCAAAAGTGGAAGCTTAGGAGTTATACTTACAAACAATTCTCAGCCTTTGGATCCTCTTCTATATATTTAATGATACAATAAACTTTGTGTTAATTATAATTATATATTTATTGAGTTTTTACTTATAAAGAAGAAGAGAAAGAAAGGAAAAAAACACCAAAAGACCACTTCAATTCCCTCTATCTAAACAAATTTCTTTGCATATAGAAATCTTTATTGATCGAATCAAATGGAAGGTGGTCGTCATTGTCGTAGCTTTCCTAATAATAATGTGAATTTACAAAAACCTTCTCTTGTTCCTCCTCCATTGACAGCCATTGGTAGGTTCTTGCAAGGTCGACAAAGTCGTCACGAAAGTTTTTCTCATCAAAACTTTGAGAAGAACAAAGGAACATTCATTCCTTCAAATGTGGAGTACTATGGATCGTCTTCGTCTTTTAATGGAGAGATCGGTGGCTTGTACGATGAAACTGATGTTTCATTAGTACCATGTCGTTTTTCTATGGAAGATATCTATGCTACTGGTCATGGTGTTGTTTCACAAAATTATCAAAACCTGCAGGAACTTAACAATGAAATAATTAAACCTTGTAAGACCATGAAGACGAAAGGCGGCCGTGGTCGTAGGAATTTGATCAAGGGACAATGGACTGATGAAGAAGACAGGTTAATACACACTGTTTATCGGTGTCAATTGTTTATCCTTATTATACTAATACTGAATTTGTTTTCAGGCATAAACATTGAGCATTTTTCTCCATTTTTGTGCTATGTAGGAAACTTCTTAGGCTGGTGAAACGACATGGAGACCGGAAATGGGCACACATTGCTGAGCAGATGACCGGGAGAGCCGGAAAACAGTGCCGTGAGAGATGGCACAATCATTTGCGCCCAGATATAAAGGTTTACATTTCATCTAATCTGTTTATGATATGTTGGAACACAAGTCAACTAAGTTTCTAAAAATAGGGTTAAAACAAGCCAATCTTGTGATGAATGCACAAATACAATAAGATCTATGAACTGTGGATTTGGTGTAGATATATATATTTAATCAGATTATCATTCACTAGTTTATTTTAATAAACCTAATTCTATTCCGTTCAATTTGTTTCTTTTAGTCAAAAGCCTAATTTATAACATTCAATTTGTTTCTTCATGTCAAACCCTATTTTTTATCCCATCCATTTCTATTTTTTTATTTTTGTCAAACCCCTATATATAGTTTCTTCCCTTTCCTAAACAAAAATCGTAAGTAGTTATCGTAACGAATCATTGTTTTTAGAGATGATTAAGATGCGTTTTAACTAACTTGATCCGTCACAATTAAGTAAATTCAAGCATAGTCATTTTTGATAATTATAAATCACACAAATTAGTATCAACTTATTTAGATCCACTTATGAAGGCGGGCAAATTGGGGTGAAAATTAGTATCACTTGCTCATTGATACGTCTTTTGGAACACCCATGAGATTTGAACGTATGTTCTTTAAATTATATCGACAAAGGTTTTTCCGTATTAAGATACATTGATTCTATTTATTATTTTCTTTCAGAAAGATGCATGGGATGAAGATGAAGAAAGAATGATGGTTGAGGCTCATCGAAAAGTTGGAAACAAATGGGCCGAAATTGCTAAACTAATTCCAGGCAGAACTGAGAATGCGATAAAGAACCATTGGAATGCTACAAAAAGGAGGCAAAACTCTCGTCGTAAGAGTAAGAAAAATGATACCAGAAATAAGAAGTTACGATCTTCCATTTTACAAGAGTACATTAGAAGCAAGATTACTAGTAATGTTAGCGATGAGAATGTTGCTCCCACCAACGCTGTGAATGCAACTCTGAGCAATCCTACTACAATCTCCTACGATGATGCACCGATGATTAAATTCAACACTTTATTTCCTGAGCAACCAAGTTTAAACTGTGATGACTCTCCATCTTTAGACATCACCCAATCACATGATGACGAGTTAAAGTTCATGCAAAGTTTTTTCGGCGAAAGAAATCACATTAGACAAGATTCAAACACCACCTCCACCGAGTCGTCAATCCACTCCAAAGATCCAAAATCCTCTTTAGACATGAATTTCCATGGGCTTAGTAGCAAGTCACAATATTTGTTTGCATCATCCTCATTACTGTCCAATGAGTCGGTCCACAACATGGATTCAAGATCCTATTATGACATGAAAACCACAGGGTTTCATAGTAACTCGCCGTATGAATTTGCTTCATCTTCATCGATATCAAATGAGTCCTCAGTCCACATTAGTCTGAATTCAACTTTAGACTTTAATCCACTAGGGTTTAGTGTCAATCCATTATACGGACTTGGTTCATCTTCATCAATTTCTCATTATGAGAACTCAAATATATATTTGAAACAAGAAAATTCCTCAAAAACCCAGCTCAATCCAGATGTTTACATTTCTTATCTCCTTGAAGGAGCCACCACATTGTCTCGTTCTAGCGATTATGGATATAACGGTGACAGAAAAAGTGACTTGGTGTTTGGTGCTGAACCTAGTTCCGGTTCAGCTGGTTCTTCATCAAATGGGCAAAAAGAAATGGATTTGGTGGATATGTGGATATCTTCTCAGATTTCTCAAGGTAGCAACTTCCTGATATAACCTAGCTCATTGATAGTTTCTTTCCTAATGACTTATGTTTGGCTGGTCTGGTGCCGTAGATTACTCTTTCGTGATTTCTTTTTTACTCGTGTTCAAATCCCTCTTATTTAGAAATTATTGGGTTTTCTTTTGTTGCAAATAAAGTAGTGAGTGATTTCGTATTGTTTATAACAAATGTTTGCTTGATTTTAGTTTATCTTATCAAGTGCTTGCAGAAATTGCCTGCAAAAACTGTGTAGTAACTTTGTTTCATGTAGACGATTGCGAATAACTAGATTTCTGTTTAGTAACTATATTACTAATTGAGTCACCCTTCGAGCTCTTTCATCCCTCCCCTTTGCACGTGCGCGCTATCATTTTATGTATAAATGTTTGGGTTGACTTGAACCATGTAAAAGGGAAGATGATTGATAATGGAAAGAAATTTAAGCACCAAACGGTTATGAATTGGTGAATGCATTGTAGGGCAGAAACAAGTGGTGCAATGAAATAGCTTTCCATTTATAAATTATACCTTTTATTTAGTGAAAAATTTAAGTTTAACGGTATTGTCACTTCATATACTCAACTCCAATTTTAGAGGAAATTCTGAAGAAACCGTTGTCTCCAGTCCTAAGAGCATTTTTGCTTATACCAATATTTGAACCCAAAATCTCAAATTCTCAAGTCCCCCGACTATCAATTCAATTATTAATGGTTGGTACTGGTAAATATAGGATATGACTACATACTAGGTCGTAGAGATGCCCAAAACCCAGTTTTTTCTCAACCCGACCCAAACCCGAATCCGACCCGGTTTTTGGTCAACAGGACCAAAACCGGGTTTGACCATACCCGAACCGGTTTCAAATCGGTTTTGGGTCAACCATTGACCCTTTTTTTTTTCCTAAAACCGAACCCGTCCCGATCCTGACCCGGTCTCTACCCGGTCCGTAAACCAAAAATCCCGAACCGGGTTAAAACGGCCGGGTTTTGTAGGACCCAAACCGGTTTTTTTCCGGGTCCGGTTTCGGGTTTTCTGAACCAGTTTTTATATTCATGCCTACTAGGTCGGTACACAACTGGGCTAACGTGCAGCCCGGAAAGCGCAGCCCAAAAAGTTTGACCTGTCCTGAAAGTCCTAAACAAGCCTTAAGTTATGGGCATTGATATTAGTACCACACTTTTTGATTATTTTACTACAACTATGCATTGAATACTTGTACAGTCTGTAATAATATTTGTACATTGTGATAAGAATATTGAAAAAAGTGGTACAAATATCACTTCCCTTAAGTTATACATGAAAGCCGGGTACGACTCGAACAGGCTAAGCCCGAAGCCCAAAATGGCCCCCAAAAAAATCCCAATTCTTCTTTTAAAATGTTTTCATTTACTCGTATATGATTTTTTCTTTATCATGAGATACATATTATGTATTGTTCTTGAAGTGTTAGATATAATGTATTCGATATAAATTCATTTAAAGTTACGTCTTACATATATCTATCGGGGTTAGTTATTGTAAAACAAATATTAAAGTAAAATAAATAAGATAAGATCTTGACCATTGGATCATTATAAAATTGATGCACGAAGGTTCATGGAGAACAAGTATACACACTGATGTACGGAGATTTTTATGTTGCACAATAATTTTTAGTTAAGGGAAAATGATTGTTTTATTTGTTTTACTTTAGTACTTGTTTTATTTAAACCAAAACCTATATCTATAACATACTATAAAACATTTACCATTTTTTAAGTTTTAACCTTTTACAACTTTTTTTATGCATGTGGTACAATTAAATAAAACCACTTTTTAAGTTTCAATATTTTATAAATTTTTATACATGTGGTACAATCAATTAAAAACACTTTTGTAACCTACATAATTATCTTTTAAAATTTTATAGCATCTTTTTAATTACTAAAGTTAATAAAATTTTTGTAACTCTAAAAAAAATAATTGACACTATTATATATAAAATTACTCCGTTTAAAATAAAAATTTCAATCTCATTGCATAGTGTAGGTAAAATACTAGTTTCAAATAATGTACAAGTAGTATTTTTTAGTTTTTTTAGATGACCACGTATCACACATCCTTTAAATATTGCATCTTTTTTAAGTACGTATCATAAATTCTGAATCGTTAATGTTGCTAGTTAACATAATAAATTGAAAATGGGAAATGATTAAAAGATAAAGCTAAAAATACCATTAAAACATTAGTTTATATACTTCTTATTTTTCTAGAAATATATTTCACATAGTTTTAAAACTTTTTATCACTAAAAAATGATTATTTTGGACGAGTTGTATGTTTTTAACTTACATTTGTAACACAAGGACGACAAACAAGATAAGTTGTAAAACAAGTATATCTGGCATTGGAAACGCCGAGCTTTGCCAAATACTCAGACTATCCGGAACGAGGCGTCGTTGCACGTCGGTCAGATATGAAATGCCACTAGGACGCCAAACCGACGCCACGTACACCGCCCCTACAGGCTTTTTGCTTTGTGGCTGGCGGATTACAGACGGGCTGGAAAGTATATCTAACAATAATATTTTAATAGCCAACGGCTAAAATTGAAAGTAAATTCCGGAACGGCTAGAGAAAGTGATGTTGACCAAGTTTTTTTTTTATTTTAATTCATTTCTTTTTCCACTATATATATAACACCCATTTTTCTTTTTAGTACTCACAAGCTAGTTTGATATATATAGTGTGGGTTGTGTGTGTGTTAGAGCAAAAAAATAAAAATAAAAAATAATGCATCTGTACCTGCGGCTGTGTTAAAGAAGAGGAAAGGATGGAAGAAAGAAGAAAGAGGTAGGTGTGGTATTTAAGCTTTTATTTTTTTATATTTCTATTTTTAACCTTTTACTTTTTATATTTTCATTTTTAACTTTTTATTTTTTGTATTTTCAATTTTAACCTTATATTATTTGTATTTTGTAAGGTTTTATATATTTAGACAATATTCACTTTTAGTATATATTCACTTTTAATATAAAAAAAATAAAAATATGAATTTTATTTAGTTTATTTAGTTTTAATATAAATAAAACTAAAAAGTAAAAAACAAATAAAACTAAAAAGTAAAAACAAAATTCAAAAATAAAAGTCAAACAAACTAAATAAAAAATACAAAAAATGGGGCGTCCATCAGGAGCCCTCACTCCAGGAAAAAGGAGGGGGCATCCCTTCTGCTGACTGGGCGCCACATAGCAGGAGATGCCCCCTCCAAGGCTTCCATCAAGAGCCCCCACTCCCATTAGTCTCAAAAACTGGATTTCACAACTCTGGACTTGTCCCACGTGTATGCCAAGTCAATAGCCAACTTGATGTGCATTGTGTTTTTTTTTTTTTTTTTAACTTTCTAGCAAACAATCGTCAACGTTAATGTTGTGTTTTTTTATATATTAATGTAATGTTTTAAACAATCGTCAACGTCAATGTAGTGTAATTTTTTCAATGTAATTTTTTTTATTAATATAAATGTGTTTTTTTTATGTTATTGTGTTTAACTAATAAAAAATAAAGTGATGATGTATTGTTGATGGTGGTGTGTCAATTTAAAAATCAATTTAAAAGTGATAAGGTGGAATTAATGTGACAAAACTGATAAGAACTTACATACGTCACCATTGGGAGTGATATTAGTAACAATTTCCATAATATATAACAATATTATCTATAATTCTATAATACTATATAAAACATTTCACCTTCCTTTCAACTTTTAGATTTTAAAATGTCTAAAATATCCCTATACAATCAACACATCTAACCACTAACAAATTTGTTATAACAAAAAGAACCTTAATAAATTAATTTATAATATATATCACTCAAATCCTAAAATAACCAAATTACCCTTTTACATCAATTACCTTTACATCAATAATCTATACTACTCGCCGCCACTGTCACCACCATTAGTCACCACCAATCGTCTTCGACACCACCACACCGCCATCGTCGCATCGCGCGGACTTCTGTCTAGTTATCTATAATACTCTATAAAGCAATTAATCCCCCCTTAAGATTAAGAATTTGAAATTACAGTTTACCTCTACAGCCATTAATGATTAAATTATATTTTCTTTTAAATATTTAATCAAACTTTATCGTTTTAAATAATTACTTTATTTAATCACCAACTTAATTATTGTAACACATATTTTATAACTTTTATTTATAAAAAAATTATCTTTGAAAATTAATTAACGTTAACGAAAAATATTTAATACCACTACTTTACACGGATACCATGCTAGTTAATTAAATTTGAAGTACATATTTAAAAGTTGGGGTTGAAGTGTTGAACCATGACTATATTTTTGAAGGGCCAAAAATGAGTTTTCAAAATACAATAGGAACAACAATGAAAAATGAAGACAAAAATCCATTTTGAGTTTATCTTCTTCGAGTTCTTCGCCATAGCCCATATGGCTTCCGCAACAACTTTATTTTTTATCTACTTAAGTCTCTTCCTATCATGCTGCCATCTTCTCCTCATATTCACTGTCATATCAGCTTTCTCTCTCCAAGACACATTCAAGAACTAGCTCCTCCCTATCATACCATCATCTTCACCTCATCATCACTGTCACATCATCATTTTCTCTCTCCACATTTATTTTACTACAAAATTATATAAAACTATTATATTGGAAAAAAAAAAGTGTTTTTTGTTTTGCCCCTACACTACAACCAAAAAGGTGTACAATTTTTTGTCTCTATGCATTACAAAAAGCAAAAGTATGCTCGGCTTCTCATTTCTTAAAAATGCAATGGAAAGATGCCGACCACCCATGACAGGGGTGGTGCCTATCCAGTCATCTAAGACAACCCAAACGACGAGCGAATGAAAAACAGATAGGGAGCGGCCTTACACGTTACATTATATATATTACATACAACACATTTTTCAAACCTTATAACATCATTTAACCTGATTAAATTGTTCGAAAGTTAAATTTATATCGTCCTCGGTTGATATTAAGTTGTTTGATGTTCTGAGCCGTTGCATATTACTTACTCGTAATTTTTAAATGTTTCCAACGTCGTGCTGTAACAAATTATTATTACGTCACCGTTATTCAAAATTCCAACATAATCAAAAAATAAATTATAAATAAAAAAATAAAATTCATTGCCATTATGCCCGCCCTCTATCTTATTTATCAAAAAAATAAATAAATAAACAAATTCTATCCTGCTACTATTGTCTAGATTATATAAATACAAGCTTTTCTTCTTGTCGATCGTCTCATCAAAGAAGTCATAAGTTTTAATGACAAAATTTAATTAATTTAATTGCAATTGCAATTGCAATGTTACTTTTTTTCCACCTTACGTAATATATCTATGTATATATATATATATTTATATTTATATAAAAGAATATATTCTACTTTAATTTGCTCCATATATGCTTTTCTGTTTTCATGCAGTTGAAAGGATAAATGTGAGTGTTACTAAATTTATTTAATATTATGATTTATGAGGGTTAATATGAGAATTATAAGTACAAAAAATGAATTGGGTAAATATAAATGTTTTAATCTCTAAAAAAGTACATATATGATATATTCAACTTTACAAAGGATCAAAAGAGCTATCTCATTTTGCTACTAAACTCTTGAATATATTATTATTATTATAAATTTATTAAAAATTTTTTTTAATTAATTACATTTGTTGGCCTTACCGAATCATATTTTGTAGTGAAAGTATAATAAAACTTGAAATGTCCAAATGTTCAAAAGCAAGCAGATCAACATCTCTAATCACATTCTTTGTTAATCTTCTTAACTGTAATTATACAATCTTCAACCACAACTCAACCCACCCCGTAAACACACAATTTTCGATTTTGTAATGCTTATTAGTTAATGACCGGGGAAAGGGTTTAACGATAATTTATCGTTTTGCAGTGGTTAAAGGTCATCCGAATTGGTCATTTCTGGTGAATCGAATGGGAAACAAGGGTCGTCGGGTCCGTTGCTCCAAAGGAAATTTGCATAAGTGGCTGCATAAAAGGAGTTGATAGGATCAACATCAATGGCTTCCAAAAGAGTCTGTTCAGCAGCCCACAAGTCCTTTCTTACTTCCAATAGAAAGTTTGCATATTTGCTAAGTGCTTCTGCGTCCTTCGGCTCTACCTTAGAAGCCCTTTTGAAATACTTTTCCGCTCTGTCCATGTAAACATAGAACTTTAATTGCATAATGCACAAGTTGAAATGATTTATAACTCTCGATTTCATTTTCGGATAGAAGAAACTACCTATACGTTATCTAGAAACGCAAACCCGGATTTAGTATAGCACGATAAACAGGCATAACAGAACACACACCAAAAAGAACTCGAAAAAGGCTTGGTTGAGCCAAAAGTTGGAGTTACCTTCGTAGATGCAATAGCGAGTAGTCAAGCTTATTGATTTCGTATAAGAGTGTAAGGTCGAAATTGTCATAAGTCGTATCTCATTAAAAAGTCATACATCAGATTTTCATTTTGAGGTTCTGGTCCTATCGTTGTTTGTTTTTTTTTTGTTTTTTTTTTTATTTTGCCATGCTATGAATAAGCAAATACACATCGTAAGAACTAAGAACAAGGTATATGCAAAAGACAGTATAAGAAGAGGGTATCACCAAAATAAACCAGACAAGCTAGCAAGGCAACTAAAATTAGAAAATATGCATTTAGCATGTATCAATTAGTATTTAAGTAATTTTACAAAGTGGACTAGTGGTCATGGTACCTGATTTCCTCATAAAAGGTTTCAAAGGGGCATCCTATAGCCACCCCCATTTGTCTATAGACACCCCTTCAGAAGGGGCGGATCTGAGAGCAGAAGGGGCGGA
>JAOEHQ010047799.1:0-10597 GCA_025447715.1 Asclepias incarnata | reverse complement strand
CCCCCCCCCCCCCCCCGCGCGCGGATTGGCATCATGGTTTCACCCTACCCACGCGGTAACACTGCTGCCGACTCTCACGAATTGGCACGGGTTGAACACATGCGGGCTTTGAACCGACGTTAACCCACATTCAAAGTTGACTGTTTCTTCACTCCAACGGCTAATAATGTAGTGTGAGTCGGATGGTTGGGTGATACCTTTCAAATATGGGTTGGAGGGTTGAAAAAAGTAAAATTGATGTCGTAATATGTGATTGGTTGAAATGAATGTAGGTTGAAGGGTTAATGGATTGGAATGCCAATAACCTAAGTTTTTAGAAGAGATGGTAAATGGGTTGTTGTTTATTTATTTATCTATACTACTATATAAAAATTATACACCTCATGTTAAAATGTTACACTATGCGAAATGACCAATATACTCTCTCACCTATTTACATCATTTATCCCTTAACTTTAAAATACATTCACTACCCCCTTTATATCAATTACTTACACAAACCGCCACCGCCACCGCCGCCGCCACCACCACCGCAGCATTGTGCGGGTACCACGCTATTTATTATTATTATTATTTTGTCTGCAAACTTGTGAAGTTTTGAAAAAATGATTTTTATTAAAGACAAAAAAAGATATTATTATGTCTGAAACTTTGTTTCAAACAAACAGTTTTCAGAAAATGTCTGCAGGCATGCAGATATAAGACCTTTTCCAAAGTAAAATGCAAAAACAAGCACAACCTAACTAAATAACAAGGGTAATTAACAATTGATTAACTACACTAACAAATAACAATCTACTAATTACAATAATAGTCCTTTAAGTATATACATATCTTTGCAAAGACAGTTACTTAGGCTGAACGGTATGGAGCCACTTGCTCCCGACGTCGGCCCAAGTCGCTGGCCAAGTCGCCGGCCACACCGCCCCCCCAGGCGGCTTGGGTTTAGGCGGAATAGGCAAGACGGGCGCTTTCCATTTGATTTGTTATTTTGTTTGTTTTTTTTTTAATTTTATTTTATTACTAAACCTGATTGTTTATAAAAAAAAAAAAAAAAAATTTGTTGCAGGGTTCATAAATCTGAGATATGGCTGATCGAGGAAGACAATGTTAAAATGTTTGTTTTTTAAATTTTCACTTTAACCCCCTGAAGTATTAATATGTTAACAAATTAATTGTTTTTTTTTTTTGAAACCTTTATTTTAGTCCTTTTCATTCATGTTTTTTTTTTTATGTTAATGTTTATTTTTTTTAATTTTAGGATTTATGTTTTTTTTATTATATTAATGTTTATTTAGTTTGTATTAAAAGAAAAAAAACAAATAAAATGTCACATGGCGTAAGACGTCCACCCATCTAAGTTGCCCCACTCCCCCATTTTTGGATGGCATCTTGGGGGATGACTGGGCGCCACATGACGCAAGACGCCCCTCCCCCAAGTTGCCTCACTCCCTTTAGTCTTACATATATAGGGTCCCATATATATATATATATAGGTTCTGCTTCCAATAAAACAAGTATTAAAGTAAAACAAATAAAACAAGTCACCCTATAATGATAATTGATTTTGTTGGCCGTTCAAAAAGAAAAAAAAGACTTAAGCATCTCCTTTACATAATAGTAAAGATATTAGAAAAGTAAAAAATCATTCCATATTACAAAAAAGTTAATTGACTTTGATGAATTAGATATAGCCCTAATTATGCCATAATACAAAAGTCAAAGTTAATGAATTGGTTTCTAACAAACTATAGTTAAAAATTTGAATTTTAACAGCTTGACCATTCCTTTTATTAGAGATAGAGATGAGTATGTAACCCGGCAAAGTTTGTGTAATTTGTAGCACATAATGGCAGTGTGTAGCTCTAACAAATTGTCGTCGTTTATTTGTTTGTTCATGAATGCCTCAATGGATGAGCTTACAATACAAGTTGCACCAGAAAAAGAAAACTTTTAAAAGAAAGGCAAAAACCTATGCTGCTTCTATTTCAATGACAAGTTCACATAAAAAGAAAAGAACTAATTTAAAAAATAGTTATAAGCTATGGCAATACAATATTTGTTTTGTGAATAAATGTTACTTTTCTATTTAGACTAGAAAATATATGTCGACAGAAAACTTGAAAATGCAATGACATCCACCCACTCTGGAAAACGGCTCTTTAATTTCTTCATGGATTCCATCAAGTGTTGTTCTACAACACCAACTTCAATACGTATATCTCCCGGACCATTTGTCTGCAAATTAAGAGATATAGATTTTAGATAATATCTACAGAGACCTGAATTCATGCAAAACAAAGAGGGGTATGCATAAATTTAGCAAAATGGGCAGGTTGGGTGGATTATGATCAAAAACGGGGTCGGGTCAAAATAGGATGGGTGGGTTTATCTGGAGAGGACTTTTTATCCATTAATATAAGTAAAGTGTCAATTAGGATGACAAAAGTTATAGTATTTCAATAATGGTGTAATTATCTGAACCATACAAGTATTTCAATAACGTGTTTCCTTATTAACTAATTTCTTTTAGCGATTTGACCCATTAGGGGTAAAGCATAACCCAATTTGAACAAGTAAACAGATCAGAATTGCTACCTAAACTATGTCCCATTTTGAGTGGATTAGATTTTAGATTAACTTTTAGCTATCAAAGCATTAAAACTCCAGCTAGATGAAGGAAGACTCTTACCTCCAACCAAAAAGTCCAGTTTTCCTTAGCTACGCCACTTAGTCTACATATATATGATGGAGGAGCACCTTTCACAATTTCGGGTGCTGCATAGGTCATAAAAACATCAATTAGAATCTGCAATTCTGCAAATAGTTCTGTTTGAACCATTAATATCCGTGCACCCATTGATTACTGCCTATTGGTGCTAATACACTATTGGTCTATGTACCCAACATTCTCCATGATTGAAAGGAAACTAATTCATTTAGCCAATAGACAAAATATTTCACATAAAACTACATGCTCAATCAAAAGTTGAAACTGAACAAACAAGTATTAGATAATGTAATAATAGCTGTTCACCTGGAAGGGTATTGTTTGCAAATGACCAGCCAGAAATGGGGCCTGTTATGTTGAGGACCGAAACCCATACCTCCTTCAAGGAACTGAGCAAGTGAGCATAAACAAGAATTAGTTACAGGAGGTTATCATCAATCATTCTGTTGGTTTATTTGTATCCTAACAACAATATATTTTCCAAATAGAAGAATTTGAATGAAAATTTAACGTGGTGAGATAATTATGCTACACGTGGATGTAATTTATTGACGGACATGCTTAAAAATGCAACCGAACCAGTCAAACCCAAAAATAAGTTATAACAGAGGTAAAAATACAGACCGTTGATTGCAATATTTTTATAGCAACGGATATATTTTGAAGAGATGAAATCAAAGACCATGAGAGTAATAAGATAATCAATTAGAAAATGTGAGCAAATATAATCAGAATATCTAAATGTAACTTGATTTGTTTTTAAGATATAAAATCCCCAAGACTCTTCAAAGTGTTTATACAAAATTTTTTAAAAAAAAAGAAGAAATGAGTCAATGACAGTGTGTTTAATATGAAAACAATAGATAAGACGAAAAAGAAGCATAAAGAATTACCCCAATGAAAATTCCAAATGAATTCTGCGGGAACCATCCACTGAAGTAGTATCTTGCTTAGTAGTTGATATATATGGAAAATATATATAATGCCTCGAAAATTCATCACTACTTGCAGAGAACTTTAGGCTTCTTGAAAACAAGAAAGACAAGGGATATATTGCCTGACAAAAGGAACAACCTTGATAAGTACATCTCATCAAAAGGGCCCATTTACACATAAATGAGTGGGTTATGTTTTATCTATATTCTGTAATGGGTCAAATGAGTAAAATAACTACTCCCTCCGTCCCAATTTAAATGTACTCCTTTGACTTTTTGAGTATTTCTTTTCCAACTTTAACCTTAAATTTTTTTGTATGTATTATATAATACTTGATGCAAATTATAACAATGAAAATACATTTAAAACCCAATCTATTCATATATTTTGCATCAAGTATTATATAACACAAACAAAAATATTTAAGGTCAGAGTTGGAAAAGAAAGACTAAAAAAGTAAGGACATTTAAATTGAGATGGAGGGAGTAATTGGCTAAAAAAGAAATAGTTCAAATGAGTAAGAATAATATTTAGCTAAAGAAACATGTTACACGGAGTGAAAGTCGCCTGAAGTGTATTTTAATGCATTAACCGTCATGAACCATCTATTTTTGCAGTCATAATAGCACATTAACTGTTTATAAAGTTTGAAATTTCTGGGCCAACTTTGCCTGATCTGCACCAAAAGGTAATATATTTTGACCTGACCCGTTTTTATCTATTACCTAACCGCCCATTTTGCCACCTCTAGTTCAAAGAAGCATAATTATTGTGTTAGTCGTTTACCATGAATGTCTCTCGGTGAGACTGATTGGCTGCCTCAAATGAAAATTTGGAATCTACATGCAGCTCCTTTGCTACTTCAGGAGCATGCTTGAAAAGGAAAGGTAACGCATTGGAGTCCAGGACAGACAAATCATAACTCGTATCAATCAACTGCTGTGCATCTGTCAATCAGAAAAGTCAAAATATTTTTCAGAAGATATTATGATAATAAATTTCAAAGTGTGTGTGTACACAGAATTTATCACCATCACTTGCACAACAACTTTTAGGTCCAGAGACGCTTATAAAAATATCTTGCTTTATAAATAGAGTGATATGTTATACTGGGCAAAAAGTTCTTTTAAATAAGACCAACTTTCAGAACCCAAATAAATACCTTCATCATTTTACATGTGCCATAACATAATTCTTAATTACGAATGGACAAGAAATGCAGCAATTATCAGGAAAGTATAAAATATCAAATTTTTGCAACTATTCGGGATGAGGTACAAACAGACATCCACACAACACACAAGGAAAGCATTGCAATTGGTTTGCATACAATACCTGTTGTAACAACAGTATGTTGTAACACAACCCTTTTTGGTGCATCCGTGTTGTATGGAAAAAATTGTGATGCAAGGGCCAAGGCAATCACACTCGTATGCAGCAAGAACTGCACAATAGATGATCTGGCTAACCAAGTACTAATAACTGGTAATATAGGTCCTACACACACACCAACTGAAGCTCCAATAATCGCTGCTATTATAACATCCGGAATGAAGTACCCTAAAAGCAATTTCAAAACAAACAATATCTCAGTAACTTTTGGATAAATGTTCAATAAGTTATATCAGGGTACTACAGATATAGTATCACCAAGGAATTGTGATATGATAAAACTTGCATTTGTAAAAGCAAAACACTTTTAGAGGATGTTTGGATGTGCTTTTGATATTCAAAGTTTTATAAATCAGATAATTAGTTGTTCAAGTGTTTAAACAGATTCTAATTATTTAATTAAAAAGAAAAACAAGAGATGACCATAAATGACAATCTTGTGAAAAAAGAAGAGACGATTCATGAGGTGGGAGTAAAAGCATCTAAGATTAGATAAAAGAATGGATCTTTTATTTTGCATTTTTTAAACAGCTAAAATTAGCATTACCCTGCGATAATCAGTTTTGTTGCAGGGGTATGAAACTGATTATGAAATAATGAGATAATCAGAAGCATAATTCTTTACCCAAACATTATAACCAGATTATTGCCATTTCAAGAGTCATAATCAATAGCAAACTGTTGGCTTTCAAAAGTTAATCATGGAACAGAAACCAGATTTGACTTAATTTCTAATATATACACAACTAAGGAAATGAGACTCAATTAACCAGCTTGGAACTAACCATGAGGAAGTGGAAGGGAGCCCATCATACCCATTTTCTCAATTAAAAACTGAACTAGAAACCCAGTAAAGTATACCGAATGCAGAAAGCAAGGTATTGAAGGTACCACTAATAATACTGCTGACCTGTCAAACAACTTCCAGTTATACATCAAAGTCAAAAAGATGAATAGCACCAGCACACAAATCATCCGTAAGATATAGGGTGGGAAATACCAGAAGCAACTGTTTTTTTAGTTTATTAGAAGTGCAAAGAAATGGTTGATTTAAAGAAAAAACTAGAGGTGGCAAAATGGGTGGGTAGTGTGGGTTGAGTGACAGGTCAAAATAGGTAACTTGTTTATGCAAGCTAGGTGGTTTGAACCGAAATACTTTTCACACTATAAAAAAAAAACTGTATAAATAACTAGTGTGTCAAATATAATTACGCTTTAGGGACGTTTCAGTGTTTGATTAGTGAGCCGATTTAGGAGATTTTATGCATTGAAAATACGCGTTATGGACGTTTCAGTGTTTGACCTATTTGACCGTTCTCTGTTTAGCCAACTCTTTTCATTAAACTCAAATAACCCATCAGAGGAAAAACATTACCCAATCGGCCTATTCTTAAGTAACTGGGTTGAGACCGCTACCTCTAGGAAAACCAAAAAGAGAGATGAAATTCATAAAATCAGAAGCCTTGTTACCTTAGTGATTCACGGCCATAATACTTGACAGATGAGCGAAAAATAATCCATGAAGGAACCATAAAAGCAGCTAACGACAAGCTTAAGAAGCCTCCACTTAATCCAGCAGTGAAATAAGCCTAGTTTTAAAAATCTGGATTAGCCTTACTTGTGACTCAATTCAGCGCATTACAAATTAAAAATAAATAAAAGCATGCACCATGACCAATATGCTAAAACAGAAAATTAAGTGCCATAGGATACATATAATTATATAGTACACACCATACTGATGAACGCATATAAGCCAAATGCACCCCAATACCGAGCTTCCTCAACAAGTTCCTGCAAAATGATATCGAATTTGTGAGCCGCAATATGAGGGATGGAAAAGCAAAACCCATGAAAAAATCAAGTTAAAATGTCGATAAGAAAATTTCAAACTAATCTAAACAATATGAAGACCATGATTGCTTAAAATCTGTTTCCTTCACTTCTGATGCAGATAGAAAACATACTGTGGTAAGATAAATATCTGAAATTTATAACTGAACAGAGGTCACATTTTAATGCCTATTCAGAGTCCAGAAGTATTTAATATATAGTGGCAACTCATGAACTTGGCAGAAAAGGAATTCCATGGAAAAAACTGAAAACAAATAAAGCAAACCTCTTTTGATGATTTGTAAACATAGCCAGCTTGAGAGAGAGGAAAAAAATTCCAAAACAATCTTGGGATTAACATCCCAGCAAGTGAGCATGGAACAAACATCATATAAGCCAAGTAAGGATGAGCGAACCTACATTTGAAAAGATAACATAGTCAAATTTTAGTACGTGTCCAGTATCCCCAGTAAAAACATTGTTCAATGCAACAATAACTGATGTTGTGTTTATCAGCAAAGAAAACAGAGGAAGTGAAGAACTAGCAGGAACTAATGAAGTTTTACAGCTTCAAAATTCATATCCTATTAGTAGCGGTGACAATTACGCCTCATTTACTCATGAATTGGTTACTTCAGATTATGTTTTCTCTTTAAAGGCCACACGGGTAAAATCAAATATAGCTTAAAAACAGTACAGGTTAAATGGGTCGAACAGGTTAAATAGGTTAAAAGTCGGCCAAAGCGTATTTTATTTTTAAAAATAAAGAATATTATCAACATGATATAATTTGTAATCATGTTGAAACGCTAGTTAATGATAAGGAAGTTAAAAGACTATCGACAAAAAGTGCTTCAACGTGACCCAGTCTGTTTCAGCTCTTTACACAACCCTACAAACCCGACCATTTCGCACCTCTACCATTAGTAACTTGTGCCAAGAAGCAACTTTGAAAAATTATTTGCCACAAAGAACCCAAAAGCTCCTCACCAGTTCATTGACTGCCCAGTGAATAACAGCCTCAGGATAGAAAAAATAGCTGGGAATATGACTGCAAGGATAACCCCGATAATATGGAACAAGGTTCCTGCAATATCCAAATGGTAAAATCAAAGGTCAAATAACTAGCTTGTGTGCCATAAATAACTACTTGAATTTCAGCAAAACTAGCTACCTTTCACGAAGTCAAATAAGGCAGCAATTGAGCATAGCAGGCCCCACTTTGAAAACCGCAGAAAGAATGGAAGAAGTAGGAAGATGACAACAGGGAGGCTATGGAATACCATCCCTTGCCTTCTAGAGTAGTATACCTGAATTTTAGTAACTAGCTTTAGAACACATTCATCTATTGCTCATTTCAACTAGTAACTCTAGTCTAGATACTGTATTGAAACCTACTAAGTACCAAGATGGAACAGGATGAGAAAGGAATGAAAGTGACAAGGTAATGGAATGGGTAATTATAGGAATGAAATTGCCATTCAAGTATAGTATACAGTATGCATTAATATACGCATAATTTTGATTTTATTCAATGTTTAGTTTGGTAAATACTACTTTCCCCAGAACACAAATTGATAAAAATAAAATAAAATTTACAAAAACAAATGATTAAAGAACTACTATCAAATATGACTGCAATAAAAGAGAACTATTTCTAAAAACTATACTAAAGATTTTAAAATTTCAAGGGTCCGGGCTTATTTCAGATCACACAAAAGACTTTTTGTAAAAAAAAAAAGTTCTGACGTGAGTTGTCATTCCATTCCATGGAGGAATTGGAAAAAGTAGTCATTGGCCACGGAATAAAAATTATCAAAATAGAGGGAATCACATTCCTCCATGAATGATTATTCCATTCCCTTAGACAAAAAAACATATATTTCCGTTCCAACATAATTGACCATTCCATCCCTTCTTTGATTCTCTCATATCAAACAATGAACTGATTATAGCATACCAAGAACCAAGACAAGTAATCAAAAAACATAGGCTGCTCATCATCGAGTTCCACACCAGAGCCTGCCTTAAGTTTACGATCATGTGAATTTTCCAGCTTAGACGAATTAGTGAAGGCTTTAACCACATTAAATAAGTTGTCCCCACGAGCTTGAAGGCTTCCAGGTCTAGTTACCAATAATAATAAATAAAAAAGTGCATGCATTAGAGAATTTACATAAGTAGAGTATACATAAAATTGCAAATTAGTGAACTGTACCAAAGTAGCAGTGGTAATTCATACAATAATCTTTCTACCGAATCAGTAGAGGTATGATAATAATAACCCCCGTTGACAAAGATAATGTCCAGTCCAGGAATGCTCCCATAGTCGGTGGCAAACATTCTGTAATCAGTATCCCCGGGAACAAGAGAAAATATGTCCTGCATGCAACACATACATGCAGTAAAAGATATGTCCACTAGAGGTGGCAAGTTCAAAACATTTACTTATGAATGTATCAGTTTCGGGTTGCATTTTATCTCAAACAGGTCAAAACCAAAGGCGGGCCCAGGGGGTGCACATGAACCACACCACTTTTTTTCGCATAGTGTGAACTTTGTCAAAAAAATATTATTATTTTAAAAATGCACTAGGTCCAAGAAAAAAAATGAACCAGATTCTGATCAAAACAAAAAAAAATAACTAAAAGAGGTTCTGTTAAAAGAGTAAAAGGACCCTATGTTCTTTTTAAGGCATACAATCTCTTAATCTATGTATTTGAAGATTCATATTATAATGGTACTATTAGTATTGTTTTTGTAAGCATAATAACACATTAGCTATATTAAAAATTCAACAAGTGTTGGCAAGTCAACCCCGGCCCATACCATTATAAACTTGGACCAATCATTTAACCCTAACATTTGAAATTATAAAGCAATAGAAAACTGTAAAAACCTGAGCTGCACTATTGCCCATAGGATGTACAGCTGACTGAGCATAGACTTGTGAAGGCCAAGACCCAGGTCCGGATTGGCAGACGAAATCTGTAACTTCAACAGATTATTTTCTGGAATATAAAAAGCTCAAAGAACATAATGACCACCAGAACATAAATAAAAAAGGGATATAAAATGCTGGATAATATGCTCATATTTCTCACTTATTTTAGTTGATCATGCAGTCTTATACTCTTATTATGTTCCACAACTTCAACCATGTCTATTGCACATTTGTACTAGGAAACATATTTCACATCATTGGATATAAGATTGCATATGGATTTAGATAGTTACTCCCTCTATTAGTTAACAAGTGTCCACTTATGAATTTTAGGGCCATATAAATTCCTTTTAACTTCATAGTTTTACATCAACCAAGTTGACTTTTAAAATATTAAAACCCATTTGTATTGTCAAAATAGAACCCTAAAAAGCCTTCAACTACATACCAAGTCCTCCACTCCCAGATGCCTCCAAATTTATAAAAGCGCCAATTGTATTGCGCCACTTATGAGTTGTTATAAATCCATGTGAACCCTGAGAAGTACGCAGATTATGCATTACAAAAGCAACATCCATATTAACCCTTAACAGATCTTAGTAGCACCAGTTGAGAAAATCTTTACACTCTACAAATACCCAACTTCAGAAAACAATGCTGTGAGTTGATTTTATCATAATGTAAAAAAAAAAAAAAAAAGGTAATGGGGGGAACCCTAGCCCCGGTACCACAATTGGATACCCATCGACTCACCCCGTATG
>JAOEHQ010047798.1:0-10597 GCA_025447715.1 Asclepias incarnata | reverse complement strand
CCTTACTAATATAACTAACACTATCCATGATTATATTGAATACCCAATATACCTTTAATGAAATTAATATACAACATCTACCCTTTAATAACTACACTACCCTTTTTACATTAATAACCACACCACCACCATCGCCACCGGCACAGCCACCACCGCCTCCACTACACCGCCGCCGCTACCATCATTGTCGCTGCATCGCGCGGGCATGCGTCTATAATAGTTAATTTCTATATAATTCTTTTTTTATATAGATTTATGACATAAGCAAAATATTATTTTACAAAATCAAATATATTGATTGATTAATACGTTTTTAGAGTAAGTGTCTTTTGGTAAAAGTCAAAGATAAAGATTAAGATTACGATAAGATACGATAATGATTAAGATTTAAGATACTACTTAAATATTAATTTGTACTAGTAACTAGTTTAGAGTTGTTTCAGGGAGATGGTTAACACCCAAACCAATAGTGTACATAATTAGTAACTGGTACCGTCACTATGTGATCACATGGGCCTACAGATGAAGGCTGCAGATCACAGGTTCAAAACTTGCCAAAAGCAAGTGGAAAAACTATATCTTGTGATCCATGTGTGAGGATAATGTTTCACCGGGCATGAATCCTATGCGATGTACGCTCTGGGTACCAAGACGGTATATGAGCCCAGAGGGTTCCCATCCATTTACCCTTTTAAAAAAATAACCATCTGTTAAAAATAGTGATCAAGGGTCATATACAATATTTTCTTCATATTAATTATAAGACTATGGTTAGCAAAATCTAAAATAAATAAACTTTTCTTTTAATTCAAGTTTGAAAAGTATAAACATTAAAAAATAATAATAATAATAATAAAAGTTAAAAACTGCAAGTAGGAGGAAATGGTTTATGTGACGCATCCTAAATCATCAGGGTATGCCCTCTTGGCTTTGGGGTCTCCTAATCCTATTTCCAACTTTTTTTTAAAAAAAATACAAAAATACAATAATTTATGTACAGTGTACAACTAATTATTACACAGAGTAATATTTGGAAAAGAAAAGATGAAAATAGATACACACTTGGCTTTATAGATATGTCATGTCTATAGTTAATGGTCCGATGTACATATTTTACTTTAAAAGGCATAGTGATCATGATGTGTTGAGCATAAAGAATTCACATATCTGATCTAATTCTATTACTATATATATATACAAATACAATACTAAGAACCCATTTATGCTTATAGTTTATGGTTAATGGTCCTATGTACATACCATTCAACTTCATAGGGCCAACCATGTTTATAGTTGATTATTATTATTTTTATTACATATCTAATACAAAGAATCCTTCCACAGCTCCATTCTACGTAGACCAAGTATATGAAGAAGATAAATAGACGAAATGTTTGAAGGCGACCAATCTAATCCCACCTGTTTCAGCTAATGCTATAAAGTTACTAATTTTGACCTATTACTCAACATGCTCTACACGCGTACGTCTTGCCATTTCTAGTTACTATTGAGTTGACTACAACAAAACGGCTAAACTCATCCTTTGATGAGTTTTGGCTCTTATGACACATAGCAACACTATCTGCAGCTTGTTATATGAGTGTATTTTTTTTCCCCTATAATTTATGTACACAATCAAATACATATTTCACATTTGCATTAGGGTTGGTTGTTTAACTATCTATGTTTGAGATAAGCAAGGACTCGGTACACGGGTCATTGCTCATGACAAGGGTTTCACTAGGATTCTGCCAGAAGTGATTTCTCATGGCCTTGAATTTGGGATTAATAGTCGAAAACCCAGGGTCTGATAGCAAATCTTGAACATTGGTTCGACCCTCTAGCATGTTAATGGCTTGAGACATTGTTGGTCTTAGGGTTGGTGATGCGTTTGTGCATAGAAGGGCCACATTCAGAATTGTCATTGCTTCCTCTGATGAATACGCAGACCCCAAATCTGGATCAACCAGTTCTAATAGACTTCCTCTTTCTTGCAAAACATATGCCTGCAAAACAAACGAACATGTCACGGTCTGACTTGTCATTCAAACTTTTTTGCTTATTATGTGTCAGATAAATCTTGTAATCATATTTGACACTAATTAATTAATTATCAACAATTCGACCCGTACAGAAACTGCTCGCTTTAACCTGAACCTATTTTGATCCATTTACCCAAGTGGCCCATTTTGCCACCTCTAGTTTCCGATTCATATAGTTTGTCAGTTGTTCACATAATCAATTTGTAACCAGTTCATTTGACTTCACCATCAAACTGCACAAAAAGTTGATGTACCAAAATATGGAGATTCTGCTTACCCAATCAAGAAGGTAAACAAAGTCTTCTTTGGGCCTGTAGTTGGTGTTGCTTTTGCCACTAACAATTTCTAGGGCCACAATTCCAAAACTATAAACATCTGCTTTAGCAGTCAAGTAACCACGCATGGCATACTCCGGAGCCATGTAACCTCTGAGAACCAAACCACAGTAATTAACTAGTAAGTAATCAGAAAAGAGAAGACCATAAATACAAGTGGCAATTTCAACCCATTAACTAACATATGGGTAGACTCGGGTTATGTTTTACCTTTAATAGGTCAAATGGGAAAAATCATAAAACCAACAAAATTGGCTAAAAAGCGTACTGGTCAAATGGTAGAAATGGTTGAAAAGTATGCATAAATCACTTTATCAAAACCCATGGGTACTATAATCGTCGTACTTTTTTTTTTGCAATAAAATTTGACAAATACTAAAAGTTAAACAGAAAGAGATTACACTGAACCCGAACCAATCCAACCAGCACCCAAAATAACCCATTCTGACCCGTTATGCGGCCCGCCCATTTGGCAACTTCTGGATACGAGTAATTAGAAAACAACATACATGGTTCCAGCAATACGGGTACTGATGTGGGTGTTTCCATCATCATTAAGCTTTGCCAAACCAAAATCAGAAATCTTGGCACTGAGATTTTTATCAAGCAACACATTGCTAGTCTTGATGTCTCGATGTACTATCTTCAGTTGTGACTCTTCATGAAGATAAACCAAACCCCGAGCTATCCCTAGGCATATTTCTACCCTTACAGGCCATGTTAGCTTTGCTTTGGATAATTTGTCCCGCCCTGTAGGAACCATATTGAATTTCTAATTAGTCTAAAAAAGAGATTTTTTTAAATAGATATGGGTAACAGATGGAGGTGGCAGTTTCGATCCATTTACTTGCAAATGGGTCAGTTTTGTTATTATTTTATCTCAGATAGGTCGAACAGGTCAGGCAGGGTGGAAGTCACCTAATGTTTTTCTAGTGCATACAATCTTTCTAAATTGTTGTATTTAAAGTTTATGTTATTACTGTAATGATATTGTTATTTTAGTCGTAATCAGAAAAACATTATTATCTATAAGATATTAAAAAATGGACAAAAAGTGTTTGCAGGTCAACCAGTTCTGATCTACTTACCCAGCCCACACATCTATATAATTAAAATTGTAAGCTCACCAAAAAGAGCTCGGGATAGGCAGTTATTTTCCATGTACTCGTAGATCAAAGACAACTGGTTCCCTTCAACACAACACCCATAGAGTTTTACGAGATTTGGGTGTTGTAGTGCTGAAATCATGCCAATTTCATTGACAAATTCACGTGATCCTTGTTTAGACTTTGACGATAGTTGCTTCACCGCTATAATTGTCCCATCCGACAATAGACCCTACACGGCATAATGGTACATTAGTAACACAACATAATAATTTGTATGCCATGGACTTGTGTTTTCGTTACATGACATCACCTTGTACACAGCACCAAAACCACCTTCTCCAAGCTTGTTTGAGAGATCAAAGTTCTTTGTTGCAGCTTTGATCTGTCTTAAAGTGAATATTCCTGTTTGCAGATCTAGACCTCGAAGTTCTGTCAGATAAAAGTTATTGCATATCAAGTCTTGTGATGAGTTATTGTGATACCAGACATTAGCACTCTAAACTACATGAGACAAGATGGGCGGGTGAGGTTACGGGTAAAAACCATCTTTGTAAATATTTATATTTTAGAGATAACATATATGCTAATTTTGATTACACAACCAATATTCTTACAATAATAGAAGTCTTTGGATAAAATATTTTAGGAGATTGTATACATTGAAAAATTAGGTGGCCAAATTTCAACCAGTTTGACCGGTTTCCCATTTAACCCTTTTTATGTGACCCATTTGTTCCGTTTGAAATAAAACACAATCCAAATTAATCCATTATTAATTAAATGGGTTAACATTGCCACCTTAAACTTGAGACGATACTAACTGGAAAGGGACAAAAAGGAAAAATGAAAAATGAAAAGAGTGTACCTCTATCAGCTGCTTTTTTACCCATAAAGTAGCCGTTTCTCCACAAGATAACAACGATCAGAAATACAAAAAGCAGCCCCCCACCAACAGTCCCAACTATTAAATTAACTTCAACCTTTTTTCCATAAATTGGGGGGTTAAAGTCTGCACAAAGCAACACAATGAAGGCAACATTGAATGATATTACATATTATAAGATGACTATAGAATGCATATCAACTCATAAAGGTTGGCAGGGTTTATTTTTTTTCTTTTGAAGTTCATAAAAACTTTGACTTAAAGTCAAAGCATATCTCCCCGTTCATCTTTTCATATGAATAGATTGATTAATAACACATTTATACAATACTTAATCCTAAAAGCAAGGAAATAGTGGACATTAGATGTGGAAATGATCAAGACTCAAGAATGACTTACTTGGGTCAACTGATATAGCTGATATAAGAGGACCATAATTTCCTCTAACAGGAATTCCAGTAGTGCCTTTACCAGCCCAATAAAGTTGAATCTTGAGTGTGTTATTTGTCACATTAACTATGTAACTCTTTATAACTGGCCTACCAGCACCTCCAGCCTCTTTTGCAATATCAAAATCCTTTAGCTTCAACTCCCCCTACATTGAAATTTCTTAGACCAAGTTAAATTTAATATTTCAATGTTGAACATGCATCAGTTATTATATTCAATTACATGTTTAAAATGGGCGGATTGGGTCACGATTCAAAATTGGTTCGAGTCAAACGGGTAGTTTGTTGTATGGTCGGGTTGGCTTAAAACATGTTTAGTCCAATAGTAATAGACTTATAGGGACCTAAATTATAAACTTTGCGTGATTTTTGACATGTTTCCTTTAAGCTAACTTTTTTTTATCCGTTCGACCAACTACAGATAAAAGCACATAGCCCAAATCAACCCATTTATTAGTAAATTTCCACCTTTACTGTACTGAATAGTTGAATCACCTGTACATAAACATCGAATACGCGCTTTCCGAGGCTGTTAAATGACTTGTCTTGGGTGAAAACAATTTCTGCAAAGTGGAGTCTAACAGTATAGTTCCCGTTAATGAGACACAGCCCATAATAAGTAAGAGAAATAGCAGATGTGCGTGCTGTTGTATATAGTTCTGTGTTGGATACTCTATGAAGACTAGAAGTGTTGGAAAGAATATAATCATCAGAAGGACGGTCGTCATCTAAGAAATTCCCTATGCTGCTAAAAGCCCAATTCCTCTCCACTCTAAGAGTTGAGACACCTTTTGCTTCTTCATCAGCTTTGTATTCTGTTCCATTTATAGTTACTTCTTTGCCCCCACAGTTGATGTGCAGAGAAGAGATTTCTGATCCAGAAGATGATGATTTAACTAAGATTTAAGATAGAGTAAACGGATATGTTGTATGCTATGGTAATGATGGGTTACTTACGTTGTTTGGGTGGATTAGTACATGGGAAATCTCCCGTTAGACATGAAGGATTATTGTTTCTACATAAAACATACAAGATAAAGATAAATATCATCATGTCGTTTTGATGCTTTCACAACACTCAGTGTTAGAGATACAATATAGACCATCTTACTTAAGATGGGTCAATCTGAGTTGTGTTTTTATCTCAAATGGATCAAATATAATTGTTTCCAAAATCATAGTTAACTCATTAACTATCTACATGGAAAATAAGTAGGTCAACCCAATCTGGATCGTATCGACCCATCGCCCATTACCCAACCCGCCTAACTCCCCATATGGCCATATTTCCACCTCTAATCAGTTAAGATCACGTGTCTTACTGATTATTTATTGATGAAGAACAGAATAAGTTAAAGATAAGTTTGTTTACATCAATCATAAAAACTCAACATAGACCAAAGACAACTCCAACTTACTTATGCCATGGGAGTGTCCTAGAGGCCCTTTGCTACGAGAAAGAGCAAATAAGAAAAACAAGAACTACTTACATCATTGACTCACGTTGACATCCACTTGAACCAGAAGTACCCAAAGTAAAATCATTATAAGAAACATCCCTGTATAGGTATAAATACACATAAACACAACCCATTAATAATATAAGATACACGGTTATGGCACCGTTGGTTCACCTTTTGATCATTTAGTGATGTAAAGTATGTAGTTAAAATGATAGTTACAGGTAGAGGATTTCGACCCATTTACTTATAAATGGGTTGATAGGGTTGTGTTTTATCTCAGGTAAGTCAAATAAAAAGTATTAGATAAAAGGATAATGGAAACACCTCCAAGGTGGCCTAGTGGTTAACATCCTAAACCTCTTTACAAGAGATCTCAGGTTCGAATCCCACTAGATACAATCTTGGAGGTGCCAGGGAAAGGTCCGGAAACAGTCATAAGATACCCCGCTTAGGCCGTGTACATCTGGGTCAAAAAAAGACTTGCCTTCCCCGGGTAACCTGAATAGGGAAAACCTCATCTGTTTTAATAAAGGGAGAATGGATCAAATGGGTTGTAAGTCAAACAAAGTTTATTTTTAATGCGTGGAAGTTAGAATGTCCAAAAAGATTAAGATTATTATTGTGATAACGCTGTTTTTTAAAATTATATCTAATGCCATAAATATTTAAATTTGATGTAAATCATGTAGTGAATGATATATCTAGGGAAAACTATTCTTACACTGTCTTGGTGCTTGATAAGACCCATCCAGGCACAGGTCCGGTAAGATTATTCTCTGTCAAATAACTATTAAAAAGTGGTCACCCTTAGATAATTAATCATAGTTATTTATTACTTACCATGATACCACTGAATACATCAGAATTATAAATAAATAAATAAAAAAGTATTATCGAAGACAGTTCACCTACATGTAATCAGTTTTTCCTAGTTGGGAAAAAGATGATGGTATCTCACCAGTCAAGTTGTTGAAGCTGAGGTCTCTACATCAACAAGAGATATCAAGAGTAAGTTTCAAGACAAGGCAATGCAAAGATACAATCTTTATAGAATATTTGGTCTAACCCATCAGATAATAAGCAGAAGCATAATTTGTTCATCTATACATTAAATAGTGATAATTACTACTTCAAGTCACGATAATCAGATACTCAGATTCAAAATGCAAATCCAAAGATCCACCTAAAGTTTTCAATTTCTATATATACAGAAAGTAACCCTAAGGGATAGTCCAGAAGAGAAAACATGGAAAACATAGTGAATTACTTACAGAGTTTTCAGATCTCTCATATTTCCGACATATCCAGGGAGTTTCCCATGAATCATACAATTCCTTAGTACCCTTCATATTTCCGTATTGTAATTAATATCATCGCTTGAGTACTAAAAGGCAGGAATCACCATACAAACATTATTAACTCACAATTTATTCAACTCTTCCATCTTCTGCAGTGGCGGAAAACTAGAACCAGGTCCTTTCAAGTCACTGATTCTCCTGTAACACAAAAAATGTTTCTCATATTCTGTATTATATTGTTAAAAGGTTCTTCTAGGTCCATTAGGAAAGAAAAACTTAGTGGAAATATATAAATAAATAAAAAAGGAACTAACCACTTTTTATTCAGCTACATAAATGGGAATTACAGAAAAAAAAAAATTTAAAAATGATAATAAGAGGAAAAGGGCATAAGGAATTGCATACAGATCATTTAGTTTTGTTAACACAGAGATGTTAGAGGGGATCGGTCCTTCAAGAGAACAACCTTGTATATGCCTGCATTATAAACGAAACAGTGACATCTTTTAGATTAGTTCGAGGTGGCAACGGGCAGGTAATGGGTCAAAAACTCAAAATGGGTGCTTATATGTACTTGTCAAATTGGGCAGGGTTGGGCTGACATGTCAAATGGGTGCTTTTAAACACTTACTCTCCAGAAAAACTTTTAATGGAAAATACAATTAACTGTAAATTAAATAGGGTTTATTATTTCAGTAATATTAAGATTAACCAATAAATCATTCAAGATGTTGTATGTGTTAGATATAGTTTTTTGGGAGGCTTTCAACCCATTGACCCATTTGACCCTATTTGGATAAAACACAAGCCAAATGGACTCGCGTATCAGTAAATGGGTCACAACTGACAGAAATTTCCGACTACATGTATAAAAGATTCTTACAATTTCCCTATCTGTGTCCACTGGCTAATGAAGTTTGGTATCTTTCCAGTGAAATTATTGTCGCTTATCCTCCTAGAGATGTAACAAAGTCAGAAAATTATTATAAAAGAATGTTGTCAACCTTTATGCATTATCATCCTAGATAGAAAGATTTATAGATATACTCACAGATCTGTCAAGTTAGTAAGCTTTGCAAGTGCAGCAGGCAGCGGTCCAGTAAAGGCATTTGAAGCTATAACACTGGAGAAAAACAAAGTTGTACATGAATACGATCAGCTTTACATCAAGTACAGGTATATAGGATGAAAAGGTGAAAAATTAGTACAGCTTCTGCAAACTTTTCATGTTTCCGATATCTTGGGGTATCAATCCTGAAAAACGGTTTCCTTCTATGCTCCTACAACACAATTAAGCAACAATCAACATGAAGTAAGGTTACATCAAGTTTTTTATTCCACTTTATTTTTCTTACCTTTTTGTAGTATACCTTCTTTTCCATTATTTCTTTATTAGCTCGTGTATTGTAACAACTAACAATACTAAATTTTCTATTATTTTCTCTCTACTCCCTCTATCTAGATTAGTTAAGTCCATGGTTTTGTAAAATTTAAATTTCAATCATTTTTAATATCAAGAGGGGGTGATTAAGCTTACAAATCTATGAGGGTGGTCATTCTGGTGAGAGCTCGTGGAAACTGGCCAGATAATCTGTTTCCCATCAGAGAGCTGCAATTATACACAGTTAAGAAGTGAACACTTATGTGATCAGAACACAAATTCATAATAAATTATCATGATTAAATATTTATGTTGCATGCAAAAAATTTGGCAATTAGAGTGATATATGGTTGAATAGATACAGGTTGGTCAAGCGCATAGTAGCCCATTGGGAAGGTACAGTTCCATTGAGGTAGTTACGACTGAGATCCCTGCATGAATAAAAAAATCCTAATGTTCCACAAACATTTAACTTGTATTGACCAATGTCTTATTTTGCAGAGATAGTTTGCTTACAAAAGTTTTAGGTATCGAAGCTTGGAGAACTCTGATGGAAGATCAGTTGAGATGTTCTGCGATTTAATGTATCTGCATATGTAACAAAAATTCATACTGTCTTTAAGATACTTAAATCTGTAGTTCATTTAGCATAGGATTCAACTCCTAGTTAAAGTAGAATTATGCATCTGATGGTTCATTGATAGACTCAATGTTATATCGGAAAATTTTGGACCTGATCATATTTTATTTAAATATAAACTAGATGTGATCTACTACATAATACTTTAAGCAGAAAAGAAACATCAAAGGCAGATAGCGTTCATAAATACCACTTGTATCCTAAAAGTTCATTATATAGTTTGAGTGATCTATTAGTAACATTTTTAAATCAACTTTTATGTTATTTTGTTACAACTGGAGAATTTGTGAGTTGCAAAACTAAAGATGGTGGCACAATTTTGGAACTAAGAAAAATGCATCACTAAATTTAAACGAAATAACAATGTTTGTACTCGGACTCAGACTCGGGGGGTAAACAGGCCGAGTCAGCCTGAGTCTGCCTAAAACTCGCTCAACATAGGTCAAACTCGGTCAAAACTCGGTTGACTCTGTCAAAACTCAGTCAAACCTTTTATTTTTAAAATTTTTTAAGTGTTATGTTTATGTTTCTAAACAATTAAGTTCGAAGTTTTTAGCCTATTTCTAATTGTCTAATACATATAATTTCAAAAATTATTATTTTTATATATAAAAAAAAGCCAAGCGGAGCCTCCTGACACCCCCCTCGCCGAGCGGAGCCCGAGTTCCCCAACCTTGCGAACAATGGCGAATCTAGGATTCGAAATCACGTAGGTCCTTAATTACGTAGCAGGTCTGTTTCGTAGATTTTAAAGACCCTGCGCGACATCATACGTTGGGCCCTCTAAACGCTAAAATTTTCCATTAGTATAAATCATCAACATTAGTTAAACTTTGAACGATGCAATTTTGTAATAAATTTTGGCTCAATACAAATTTTGTGGTTTTTCTTTATTTTTCATGATACCAACAAATATTTAGAAATCTTTAATAGTAATTGCACATAACTTGAACACGACACAAAATATGTTGGTATCTTATACGTACAAAATACTTAA
>JAOEHQ010047797.1:0-21536 GCA_025447715.1 Asclepias incarnata | reverse complement strand
CGGGTTATATGTTTAAGGTTACAAGAATTTCACAAAAACTATGTCTGCTCTTTGCTAAAAAGTTTTTTATACATTGATCTTTTGTTCAGTTATTTGTTAGAAAATAATGTTAGTTCGTGCAACGCACAGGGAATAACCTAGTTTGTAATAATATGTCCCATGTGAGAGTCGCGTACTTGTATGTACTCAATCCTTTTTATTCAATCATATATAGACTTTCGTCCTTACATCATATATCCCATGCAAATTTTTATTTATTTATTTATAAATTTAAAAATATAACTAAAACAGAATTGTAGAACTGTTGAATCAATATGTGACATACCTTTTATGCGCCATGTGTTTTTTCCGAATTAGTATATTATTATTATTTTTATTAAAAGGTAAGTAATCTAATTGTATTATTATCTGGGATTTTATATAAACTAAACAAATGTCCGTGCGATGCGACAAAAATAGTGGTAGCGGCGACGATGGTGGTAGCGACGGTGTGGTGGTGGTGGTGGTGGCGACGGCGAGTAATGTAGGTTATTGATGTAAAAAAAGGTATTGTAGTTATTATAGGAGTTAAGGGGTAGATGTTGTAAATTAATTTCATTATGGGTATTATATATATATATATTAAGTGGAAATTTTAAAATATTAAATAAAATAGAGAGACATTTTGGGTAGTTCAAACATGTAATTTGAGAAAGGAGGGAGGTGATGCTTTATATAGTATTATAGATATTAATAAATAAATGGCGGCGACGAGTGGTAGTGGTGGCGGCGGTAACGACGGGTGGTGGGGGTGGCGGTGGCGGCGGCGGATGGTAGCGACGACGGCGGCAACAAATGGCGGCGGTGACGGTAGCGGTGTGATTATTAATGTAAAAATAATTGATGTAAAAGGGGTAGTGTAACTTTTTTAAGGGTTAAGGGTTGTATGTTGTAAATAATAGTTATTTTAAGGGTTGGGGATGTATATTGTAAATAATTTCATTAAGGATATTATAAGTATATTAGGTGGAGATATTTAAATTAGTTAATAAATGATAGAGATAGTTTGGAAAGTTCAGTAGGCCTTTTTGAAGAAAAAAAAAAAGAGGAGGGTTCCTCTTTTATAAAAGAGTATAGATAATTGTATCTTAAAAATAATTTTCAATTGCCTATACATAATGATTATTAGATTAGCAAACTCCTTTCTAATATACCATATGGATGATTTTGTAATTTACTTGGAAAAAAAAAATAAATTGTGTCTTTAAATTGTGTATGTAAATATCTATATCTATACTACATTATAAAGCATTTAGCATGTGTCTTAAATTTTGAATTTTTTAAGTATTACCATAATTAGCATTACCTATTATTTAATATTCATATTATTAATATATTAAATTATATTATAATTTTCATTTTAAATATTCTACCAATAATAACAAACATATTTTTATATGTCAGTCTGTTAGACAATCCAGAACCGGCAGTCGACGAAGCCGGCTGCCGGTTAGCATCACTTTTTGATGCATGTACTAAATGAAATTTATGAATTTTAGGTACACTTTAATTTTTTGATAAATTATTCACCACTGAAGATTGCGCGGGTACATTTCTAGTATTAATATATGGGTTTTAGAGGTAATATATGATATATTATATAGACAAATTAAATTTTACAAATACAAATTAATTCTTTACAAAAGTTAGTATAAAACTAAATACTTAAACTTACGGTAAGCTACCATCTATTAAGTTTGCACGAATCTTCTGAAGGAATATCTAATGTGATGAAGCAGATCTGCAATGATATGCTACTTTCACTACTACAAAAGGGTTTTTTTTACACGGTTGATAATTATTACGAGCATATTATGCTACTTTTTGTAAACTTGTTAATTTATAAATGGTATTTTTTTTAGTTTTGTTTGTTTTCTATGTTTTTCTTATAAAATTAAATTATACGCCCATTAATGTAATTTTACATTTTTAGCTACATCGTATCGTTTGTTTACAAAATAATTTTATACAATTAGAAACTTCAGTTTTACAGCCTCAGCTTCAACCCCAGCCCCAACTTCAACCCCAGCCCCAGTTCCAGCCCCAGCCATAGATTTTAGACATCTAAAAAACTTGCGCCTTTGGTTTTAGTTTAAATTGGTTAGTTTTGGAATACATTATATTAGTAATACTAATTATCTTTAGTCATT
Source organism: Asclepias incarnata (assembly GCA_025447715.1). Taxonomy (NCBI): domain Eukaryota; kingdom Viridiplantae; phylum Streptophyta; class Magnoliopsida; order Gentianales; family Apocynaceae; genus Asclepias; species Asclepias incarnata. The sequence goes on along the minus strand of JAOEHQ010047797.1, from coordinate 19,347 downwards.
GAAATAAACTTTACTCTTAGTAGAATTAGGGTGTGGGAAGTGTATCCCCACCCATCACTTACTTTTCACATTCTCTTTCCTCCCATCCCCCCCTCCCTCTTTTTTTTTTTCCCCTCTTCATGTAAGGAATGCCATTCCTTTCTCTTCCCTTATCCCTCACCCTTTTCTCAATTTACAAAAATAAACATAATTAAATAGAAAGAGATAGGTGAGCTAGAGCGGGACAGCCATCATCCAACCTATCCCCTCTCCTCCCTCCCCCCATACAAGGGCGGATGATCTATGCACAACTCAAGAAAAATTCAATAAATAATATCGAAAAATCACTAAAGACAATTTTATCATCGTTACAAATACATGATATCATCCTAATATTAAAATCTACCGCCTTATATTAGAAATGATGTCAGATACCGCTAAACCAACCGGCCTATGGTTTATCGTTAAGCCAGACTTGAAGCCCCAAGTTGTTCATTAATGAGTTACCTTGATAACTTAGATATGTTTGGTTTGTCATCCCGTCAATCTTCAGACCCGAGCTACATCATTGTAGTCAATATCATCGATGTTAGATGTTAGCCACTACTACCTACCACCAATAACAACATTATTATCTGAAATCACATGTGATTTTCACATAACTTTAAAAAATCTAACAAATGAATCAAAAAACCATGTTAATATTAAAAATCCACTCTCTTATATCTGTACTCCTTTATAAAGGAGATAGTAGTGTCTTAAAATTAAATTTTTTTTTTTTTTTTATCATTTTCATATCTATATAATTTATGTATTTAATTTACTTAATCATTTATATATTTAAATATTTTACCAATAAATAACAAACGCCATATATATACGTGTATTTTAGACAAATCAAAGTTGGAGTCAGTTGTCAGAAAAACCGTTCGTTGTCACCTCTTGTGGGGTGTCCTAGCTTAAATTTCTAAATATATTCAAATTTAAGAAATTGTCTATCGCCGCACATTGTGCGGGTACGATTTCTAGTTAGAAATGATGCATAACACTTTTTATTATCAAAAAATGCCTTTCTAGTTCTATTATATTTTGGAAAGTGATAAACATATCATTATTTTTGATTAATTTATTATAATATATTATTTTTATTTTATAACAAATTGTACAATTCAATAATATATATCCGTGTGAAATCCTAATAATAGAAGGGATTTGCTAACCGGTGTCCGAGGTATTGATTAGTATGCATTTAATTAACTCAAACTTTCTTAAAATATAAAAATATGCATTAATGATTTATATAAAAATGGTAATTATTAGATTAAATTAATGACCATTAAATGCAATTTTTGATTATTTATGAAAGATTGAGTTCATTAAATGCATACTAACCAATGCCCTAAGACACTGATTGATAATGTAAATATCATTTCCTTTTTATTTTATGGTAGTAACTAAAGTAGTAACCAACGAAACAATGATTTATTTATTTAAATTTTATACTCAGAGATATCTTTTTTTAAATAATAAGAAAATTGATATATCAAATGATAAAATATATATATATATATATATATATATATATATCTATACTACTTTATACAAATTCTAACCTCTTTTATTTTTGGAAAGTGTTGGAAAAAAAATATGCGAAATGACCTAATTGCCCTTAATGAATCCCTTTTTTGAAAAGAGTTATAAGAAATTGCCCAATTTGCTCTTAATGAACTAATTTACATCTTAAACCTTTATCTTCTTATTTACACCCTAAACCCTTATCTTTTAAAATATCTCCACTGCCCCCTTTTACATCAATTACATTTTACATCAACCTACACCACTCGACACCTCTACCAATAGTCCCCGCCATCACCATCAATCACCACCACCACCACACCGCTGTCGCCGCCACCGCCATCGCATTGCGCGGGTACCATGCTAGTATATATAAAAGAAAGTATTAGTGTATGAAAATAACCAATATGCTTCTAGTAGCATATACGTTAGGTGCTTTCAAAAGTAAATAAGGAATTATATGTGTATTTAAAATAGCCGAATTATATGTGTATTTAAAATAGCCGAAAAATCAAAAATATAAATTTATTTCATAATTTTACTTTGGAATCACCGAACTTATATGCTACTGTTTATATTAAGTTGTGAAGAGGATTATTACCTATATCATATTTCATATAATAATAATAATAATAAATAAATATAGTGAAAAAAGGGCTTGCACTCTCTGCTTTATTCTCGTGTCAATTCTCTCCCTGTCTCCCAGTTTTCGCCGACTGCTACTCTCCTTCGTCACAACCTATACTTACACATACACACTTATATACATATACATATACATACAGCTTTCGTTATATCTATATCACCATCCCTTCGTCGCCTTTCGGACGCTTCGAGTCTCTCTCCGATCGTCGTCGATCTTTCTACACCGTCATACTGTACGTTAAACTCTCTTAACTACTTTCACGTGCTAAAATCACAGATCACGTGCTTTTAACCTAGCTACCACATGTTCTTTTTTTAATTTATTATTATAGTTTGATCTGTTTTATAGATACTATCGAATTTATAGTTATATATTTTATGTTTGATCTGCTTTATTTTCCAGCATTTATGATGTTTATTATATATGTGTGTATATATATGTTTACATATTTGTATATCTGATGTTATTGATTGTAATTTAATTTAGTCTTATGAGGAAACATGTGAAATGAGTAGGATATATATGTTTTAATACATTGTGTGTAGGTTGGATGACTGTGTAACTTGAGAATTGTTTTCGTATCGAGCTTCCCTATTTTAGATATAATTTTTTTAAGTATAAATGGATGATGTCGTCTTTGATAGGTTTTGAATAGATAGTTCGGTTCAGCATTGTGATATTAGGGTGAATTATTTATAGGACAATGACATTAATGTTGTAAGAGGTGCATTTTTGGTACATATCTCTGAAATTTTTTCCGCGAGTAACGGATGTGGATAATGTGGTTACACTCCGTTTATGAGGTCTGTAGGTTTTCTATTATAAGTGAAATTGATTGCATGGAAATGTACGTGTTTGCTGTTTTAGGGAAATGAACGAATCTGAAACCACAGTAACCTTACATGACTGGTGATGCGTTTGGATAATGTTATTGTTATTATCTAGCAAATTGGTAAAAACAGCAGAAATATTTCATTTCCTCTTAGGCACCTATAACGTTCGAATAGTAAATGTGCATTTATGTCGAATGTCTTTTTGTCTAGTCAAATTGACCATACTAAAGGTTCTGTTATTTCAGAGAGAAGCTTACTCCACCTATATATTTTCACTTGTACTTTTATTCATTTACTAAAATAACTCAATTTCGGTACAGAGTTAATGAAATCTAGTTAGATTGTTAGAATGCCTGATACCGAAGTTCATTGTTGTATTGTCATAAGAGTAGTTTGTATATTTCTTTCTTGATTTGCATTATGCTCGTAATGCTATTGTTGCATTTTCATTATTTTCTTTTAAATGTATTCATCTCCGGCTTTGCTCGTGTGATATTTCATGAATTCATGTAGTCTCGTTGTGGAGAAGAGCTATTTGGCATAGATGCCTGTTGCGAAGCTTTTGGGCACTAGCACACCAGATGCTATGAATGCAGAGGAGACGACAGGTTCCTTGGATACTTTCATCAGACAAGCAGTCGGGAAGGAGCCCTTTTTTTCATTCTCAAGGACCGGGGACAACCCTTTGCAGTGGATACAGTTTCTTCATACCATGGATCAGCCAGGTATTAGCAGATCTTTATATACTCCTGTTAGTTGCATAGAAGGGTGAGAATATTAGAGCTGTAAACATAATTCATGTGTCTGAATGCTTTTATAAATTAACAGAATATGATGATGCTCTTAAGTTTCACTATAGAAGTCTCCTTGCTGTTTGAAGATCCTAGAGCTTGTATTTCTGTATAGCAGCATTAACCCAGCAATTCCTTCTTTATATGCAGATCTCCCTGGTTGGCCTTTGTTGACTCCTGTGAAGGTTCAGATGCAGAAATGTGATAAATGTGCCCGTGAGTTTTGCTCACCTATCAACTATCGGAGACATACAAGAGTGCATCGACGGTCTATGAATTTTCATAAGGTTCTCTTACTTTAATGTACAAACTGATCCCTAGTTTCCTCCATACACCACCCCAGTGTTCATTATTTTTGTATGGAAATGTTGTGAACTTATTCATCTGAACTACCTGAAATAATTTGTATTTGTCACGCATATGAATCATTTATTATTGATTTGGTTTTTCTTTTTTTCTTTTTTTTTAACATTTTAGGAGCCTCAGAAGTTCAGGGATATACTAGGAACATTTTGGGATAAGGTAAACTTTCATTTTTGTAGTAGGGGCTTCAGACTTTTCTCTGCTCCATATTGCTTACTAATGTGTCTTTTGCAGCTCGCTTATGATAAAGCGAAGGAGATTATGTCTCTTAAGGACGTCAATCTGGAGGTATTGGTCTGGTCGTCTTTACTTTCTTAGTTTACTCTTGGTTGCTTCAAGGTTGTGAAATTGTCCTTAGGTTGAATGTTAAATCTTCATTAATTTTTGCTCTTTGCTTCTGTATGTACCTATTGAGCCAAATCTCCCTGCATTTATTTTCTGTCCAAGCAAATCTGTAATATTTATCTCTTCGTATTTTATTAGAATACCCATCGTAGTGTCTAAACTATTGTTTGTGATTTCCCCTTCAATCTAGGAAGTTCCAGGCTTGTCTATAGTAAGGAATATTGCAACTAATATAAGGAACCCAATTTTTTTCTCTCTTCCACAAGCATATGTGAAAGCTGGCTCTGCTTTAGTGGTAAACCATTTTTCTTTCTCTTCCGTTCCTTTTGCTTCTAGATCCTGCTCAGTGTCTTAATTATCTGCTTTTGTTCATTCGATATCATTTGAATGCTTACTTGCAGGATATTATCCAAGGTATACCTTCCAGTTTGCCAATTTCCTCCCAAGAATTATTCAGTGTGCTTGATGATGCTAGTGAGAGAACGTTCTTATGTGCCGGAACAGCCGAATCATTGCACAAATATGTCTTCGACGGTGAAGCGGGGAAAATTGGCCTTGAAATTAGAAATTTAATTGCTTGCACAACTTTTCTTGTTGAGCAAGAATTGGTATATTCCTTTCTTTGCCTATGTATTCATTAACAGTCATGTTATTAAGCTATAGTCTAATAGTTCTCTTTGATATTCTCTAAGGGGTATATAACAGTTTTAGATAGATCATTTGTTTATTGTATTTGAATCCCAAACTTTTTCCCCCGAGTGGCCGAGTTATCTCTTTACTGAGCTTTTACATGCTTAACAAGAATGTTCACTTCATATGTAAGTATTTGATTAATGTTAGAATATTCTTTGATGCTAGTGATTTTAACCAATTGGATTCAAGGGTTAAGATACATTTAATCTAGAGTTGGCTAGTTGGGTCTCATTTCTCTGGAAGGTGATCTCTTTTGCTGGTAGAGACCAACAGGTTTTGAGTATTAGATAAAACTTTCGCCTCATGCTCAAATTCTATATTTCCTTGGATGTAGATAAAACTTAATTAACATAAAATAAGTATGCAATGTGAAGATATTTAACCTAGCAGGGTGCAACTTACAAATTAAGTATTGTAATTGAATTCTGATCAAGCCTATTGATATCTAATTAAAAAATGAATCTAAATCAACTGCTATATATCCAAATTAAGTCCAGACATACAGTTTTGGAGAAGTTTGTCTTCAAAGTAGGGTCAAAATGCCATTTATCATTAAGAACTTCTAAGAATCATACTTGTGATGTGTGTGTGTGTGTGTGTGCGCACGCACACACTATATATATCTAGGGTAAAAACAGTATAATAATGTGTAAATTACACATATGGAAGACATTAACATTATAAATGCATCAAACTAGTATTTCTCATTAATTAGTATCCAAATAATGGAGTGTGCAAAGAAAACAACCTTAAAGTGAAAGAAAATAGAAAGAAAGATATGTACATGTGATTATAATTTGATTCTGAAAAAAGAATACAGAATCAATAGAAATGGTAAGAAATTATCTTGATCATTGAGCCGTTTACTGTTTCCAGTCATGATTAAGTTTATATGGTTACACCAAACCATGTTGCACCCTGCTAGGTTAAGGCATGGCTTGCAGACAAAGATGCTGAAGCTTTAAGATGCCAGAAGCTACTTGTAGAAGAAGAGGAAGCTGCTCAAAGGAGGTTGGTAGAATTTTTTTATAATACTTTTCCTCTTAAAGCAATTGCAAGTATTTTTTTTATTTGCATATCTCTAAGATATTGGAACTATAAAATTCAAAATTACATTTCTGTCCAATGTAGTTGGTACAATATATAAATTGCATTAATTACGATTTAGTTTACTGTAACGTCTTTCTTTGCCTTATAGGACTCCGTAGTTTGTACTTAAAAAGGCACTTAAAAATGCACACTGTGGAATGGTGGCACATTTTTTCGTATTTGAACTATTTTTGATACAATAAAAATGATGCCCATTTTTGTATGATATGGACATAGGCAAGCTGAGCTGTTAGAAAGGAAAAGACGAAGGAAGCTTCGACAGAAGGAACAGAGGGCAAGGGATGGCTTGAAGGCAGACTTATACCCTGCTTCTGATATATTTGAGAGCATCCCATCAGCAGAAAGTTCCAGCCCTCGGGTGTCTCCAGAGGCTAATCCTCTCAACCCAGATGAGTATGCAGTCACAACTCTCGATCCCACTCAGCTCTCACGCAATGAAGAAGTTACTCTTATTGATCATTCAGATTTTTTTGCTACTGAACAAGAGAGGACTCAGGGGAATGGTTCACAGGATTTCATTGCTCGATGGCAGGTGCCAAAAAAATCACCAAAAGCTAGTCGTAATGGTTTCCGTAGTAATCAGAATGGTAATGTGATAAAATGGGAGCATGTACAAAAGCATAAGGAACAAAAGGTTAATGGCGGTAAAGTTTGGACTAGGAAACCTAGATCCGAAAATGATGGAGAGATTATACAATCAAGAATACAGAATGGTGCAATTAATCAAACTACTTAGAGCAACTATCAGCTTATGATTGGTTCCATATCTGTGACTGTGAGAAACTCTACAGGTCAGCATCAAGCCAATAGTCAACTTGAGTTAAAAGAAAACGGTACCACAGAAGTCAAAACCAAAGGTGCCCAAAATGAGGCGGATTGCTCTAATGTCAAGTTTTGGAGACATAACACAGGAGGCCAGTTGGCGGATAGAAGCAATAGTCAAATATTGGAAGAGGATGTAACATTAGAAAAAGGCACTGACCAAACTCTGTCTAATGAGAACCATCAGAAGTCTTGCAATTTGAATGGACTTGACAGCAAGGGTACCAATGATTCTAATGTACAGGCGGAAGATGGTGCTAAGGAAAAGAGAATACCGTTCTCTATTGACAGTCAGCAAAATGGCGCCCATCGCTCTAGTGTCAAGTTTTTGAGGCCACGGCATGACACAGGAGGTCAGTTGGCGGATAGAAGCAATAGTCAAATATTGGATGCAGCATCAGATAGTGGCACTGAGCTAACTCTGTCTAATCAGAGCCATCAAAATTCATGCGATTTGAATGGACTTGACAGCGAGGATACCAATGATTCTAATGTACAGGCAGAAGATGGTGCTAAGCTGGAGAGAATACCGTTTTCTATTGACGCAGCAAAAGCTTTTCTATCTCAGCGTAAGCTTTCTATTCCCATGTTTTTGGGTTTGTTCTTTGTGAGGTGATATAAATAGAAATAAGTCAAATGGGGTTGCATATTTTTGATAATCGATCAAAAGTCGACATACATTTATTCAAATGCTTACAACGTTCTTAATCGTTATATCAAAGTTCTATACTTAATTTAATAGCATAGATTTTGTAACCATATTCAATATATTAATAATTTACATTGTAAAAGAATGAGCCAAAAGATGTTGGCAAGTCTTCTCGATGTGACCTGACCCATAATGATCTTCAGGTTAAGCTGGCTGTTTTAACCCAAGCCCATTCTGACCCATTACTCAACCTGTCTGACCTCCCTTTTGCCACCTCTAATCCTTTGTGCTGCATGCATTTTCGCTTCATCTCTTCCCTAATGAAAGATTCTTTGCGTATGATGTAGACAAAGCAAAATGTGTTGGGAATGCAGTAGTTAGAGATTAGAAGCTTATTTACTAATGAACAGATCGATCCGGGTTATGTTTCATATAATAAAATTTAATTAAGAAGAAAACGAGTTAAATGGGTTGAAAGGGTCAAAGGCGTCCAGAGTGTAGCGTAAAGCCACTTAATTTTTATTATTAATAAAGAAGTTGCATTATTATTGAGAGAATCATATCCCACACCTGTTTTGACCTTTTACTCATTCCAGAGTGTAGATTATCATATCCCACAAACTAATTGTTTATAATGAATTTGGAATATTTGGACAAGTGTCTCAGGTCAACCAAACTCGTTTTGACCTTTTACTCATTCCACCTTCATAATCTACCCATTTTGCCACCTACTGATGTCTGACTGGCTGGCTATTGTTTTCATATGTGTAGGATGGAAAGAGGCAATTTCCGGGGACCATGTGGAGTTGGTTCTAACGTCAGCACCCGAGCCACCAGGGCAACTTCATGTCCAAGATGATCATCAAGCATCTGAGGCTCAAGAGTACATCCTTCATGGTGGTCCAAAGGGTCAAATAGGGAAAATAGTGGAAATTAATTCTTCAACCCATGCAAGTATTGAACCAAAGTTTAGAAAAAAAACTGACAAGAGCATCAAAACAAAGTACGTTCCAAAACAGAGAGCCTTTACTAGCGGATGAGCTCAAGGAATTAAAAGCATTTTTAGATTCATCTCATTATACCCAACCAATTATGTGCAGTTTGATTGAGCTGAGACTGTTTATTTACCTTGTTATTGGCCAGAGGTACCTGTTTTGCCGTTGGGTCTTCTGTCTCATCTTTTAACAAAGATTTAAAAGAGAGGTGATATTCTTATACATTAGTTTTTTAGTTTCGAGTTTCCGGCCTTATTTTTCTTTTCTTTTTTCTTTTTTTTTTTAATCTTTTTGGCCAAAGCTGATTTGGGGTACCATTTTTTCTGGTAATAAAGCTTTGAGTCATCTAACCACCTTTGTTACAGCATGGATGTGTTTTTCCTCCGGTTTACAGATGTATGCTTAGGTTACGACTTTAGTTGTGGCAATTGTAACTCTACAAAGAGGATATACTTGAATTTTACTAGCCTGTGCCTGTGCTTGTGCCTGACCTGGACGTTAAGCAAGTGTGACCCCAGAAAAAAGACAGCATTTGCTTTAGCCCATATTTTCATGACAGCAAAAAACATACAACTGAATAAAGGCATACCGTATCTTTAGAATATGATATCTGATAGTGTATAGTTATTCATTTTAAATTTTATATCTATTATATAGAGGAAGTGAGTTCATACTGGATCAAAGTTAGAGTGGAAAAATAAATCAATTATGGGTAATTTTGTCATTTCCATAAGTCTAATATGAAATCCTTTCTCATTTTTCGACCAACCAAACGGTTGATAGGAATTGAAATCCTTCGGAATATGAAATCTCGTAGGATTTTAAATCTCTGGGATTTCAATTCCACAAACCAAACACCACTTAGGCCATCTCCAATGGCAATGTCAATATCCCCTAACATACCGGCCACCTCAGCAAAACGTCAGCATATTGTTTCAGCATACTGAATCAACATTCTGAACATATTTTACCTCCAACCCAACATACTGAAACCCAATATGTCAATGCCACATCATCATTAATATTAAATTAAAACACATTATATTTCCACATTGAATGTAAAAATTCCAAAAAATAAAAATAAAATAATAAATGGAGTCACATGAGTACATGGCTCATGAATGGTCAAAAGTTAATTTGGCCCACAAAACCAAAATCCATTCGGTATTTCCACCATCATTTTGGACTAGCATTTTGAGCAACATTTTGTATCTCCAACAACAGCATATTGAAGATCCAAAATCCTTAGTCAACATATTGGGGTGACATTTTGCCATTGGAGTTGCCCTTATACACCTGTATGATTTCATATCAAGAAAAAAGTTGTTTCTACCTCAATATTTATATTGATCGATCTTTAGATTTACAAGAAAATTTTAACTTTGTCAATACGTAAAAAGCTATAAAATATATTTATTTTGCAACTTAAAAATTTAAGGTAATGATCCGTACACTACCATTTTTTAGTCATATACCATCAAACATGTTTTAAGATGTTGTACTGTACAGTAATGTGAAACATGTTTGGTGGTGTATGACTAAAAAAAAGGTGGTGTACGAATCACCACCCTAAAATATATTAAGGGGGTACGTGTTTGGTATGAGGAAATCATAGTGAATGAAGACGTAATAAAAAATGAAAATAGTGGAAAAGAGAATGGATATTTGAAAAAAGAATATATTTTATTATTTGGTGTGAATAGAGAATGAATATAAAAGAAATACAAAAAGAGAATACAACAAAAAATAAACAACTTAATTACATTATCGTTTAATAAATAAATAAAACTAATATATAAAACCCCATCAAAACTAAAAATAAAAAATAATAAAATTTCATTCTCTAATTTACAAAGAATGAAGAAAATGAAAATCATTTTCACTTTTTCTTTCTCATTTCCATCTCCCAATTATTTTAGTATAAAACTTAATATTTTAATCTCGCGTATTAAACGGGAAAATAATCTAATTCTTTTATATAACCAAACAAATAAAGGTCTTTCCCATTTCTTTTCTCCCATTTTCATTCCATCCTAATTATCAATATAATCGGAAGATCTTTCCTTGATCTTTACATACATGCTTTTCTTTTTATATTTGACCAACTAGTGATCACCATTTGGTTTTTCTATATTAAAAGTCATATAGAAACAAAATTGTTCCACTAACTAATATAAATTAATGATTTTGAAAGTAAAACCCACATTCTCTAATGAATATAATAATGTATATAAAATGCATGTATATATACACACACCTATACATAATAATGATTCAAAAATTTAATTACAAGCAAAACCTCCTAAATCATTCTCTTTTTGAAGTTCTCATACTCATGGCTACTATAGATCATCCTTCAAATCTAAATACAAACCCAAATTCTCTTTGTGATCTTCCTATTTATGGCAATGATACTAATTACATCACTACCTCCATGAAAGGTGAAGAAAGCTTTAGGTTCTTTAGTGAAGAATGGGTGAAAAATAATGAACATTCAAACATTTTTCCAAACCAAGATATCCTTTTTTGCGGAAAGTTGATAGTCCCTAAACAACCCGTTTCAAACGGCACTCAAGAATTCAAGAAACGCGATAATGGAAGCACCAAGGTTGATGTGAATTCGGGTTCTAGTCGGGATAGAGAATTTGCAAAGTTAATTTCAATGAACAAAGGAAGAAATCATGACGGTGAGAGTAAAACAAACAAGGCTTTTCCGTCTTCAGGATCACAGAAGTCAAGGTGGTATTATTATGGGCTTAGATTGGCTGGGTTTCACGTGGAGATGGACATGAGTGCCATTAAAACTAAGCGAAACCGACACCAGAAAGCCCATGGGAGGGAGGGGAACGGTGGTTCGCGACATGGAAAAGGGTTGGGTAGGCTAATTAGAGACCTTAGTTGTGATGGTCCAACCCAACCCAACTTGATGGTGGAGGCTTCACTTGTTTGCATCCCAAGGGTCTAAAATTTCATATGTTTCTTATAAGACGTGCATGTTAAAAACTCCAGTTCAGAGTTCAGACACATCCAATTTGTGGTCCCTTATTTTTGATGTTAGTCAACAGTGTCTAGCATTTCTTTTGGGTCCAACAAACTGTTGGAAGGCTTGCCCTTTTGTCTTGTAATTTAATTTCCTTTTTCTCGATCCTACAGTGCCAATCTTTCTGCCTCGCAGGTTGTTGGTTTGTGGTGATTGTTTTGTAATTATCTTATCTATATATTCTTATCTATATATATTACAAAGTTTTAGACCCATCCATATGAGTAGTTTTAAATCTATAATATTAATTTTTTCTTTTGAAGAATTTTAGTTAATGTAAAAAGGGTCTTGGACAGCCCCATAAGCTGTCGTTAACATGCACAAATAATTGTACTTTAATTTTTATCATAAAATCTAAAGTGATGGATTTTTGATATGGAAAGTACAATATTTTTATGTACGTTAACGACAACCCTGGTTAGCATTTTCCATATAAAAACCTAGAAAACCAAAAGATAGTTTAAACTAGATTTTATACCCGTGTATAAACACGCATAGATCAAAATAACTATATTCACTATTTTAATTGGTTTTATTTATAATGACATTTTATGTCTATAAACTTATCAAAGGGGTAAGTTAACGTATAATTTCTTAAATTAATCTCGTATACATATGAATAATGAAAATTTAATACGAGCATATAGCAGTTTCAAAATCTTGTATATATTATAAATTTTTTCTAACTTAATTTTTGGAACCTTTTTAATTTTAATTTTTTTTGACTTTATTTGAAAGCTTAATTTGTTTTGAATGTACGCTGTGCTTCAATTAATTTTTAAAAGTTATGAAAGAAAAATTAGTTATTAATAAGATGTTGGAGATTTTTTTAATTAAATGATAAAAAATTTAAATTAGAGAGATTTTTTTTTCTCACGTTGAAAGATAAAAAAATTAGGATGCTTTAATAGACCATAATTAGGGATTGATAAGCAAAACTCCCGAAATACCGAAATCGAATCGGTATCGAAATCCTATACCAAATCAATTCGGTTTCAATATTTTCGATACCTGTTCAATAAGAGAAAATCGAAGATATTGGAACCTCAATCTTAAGGTTATTTGCTAAGCAGCCCGAACTTCTTTACCATTCTAGTTTCACAAACCTTGAGCCTAAAAGTCACCATAAATCTCATCTGAAAGATTTAATATCTATAAGAAAATCTGTGAAATCTGGTAAAGGTGAGGCATAAGGTATTTGTATTCTAAGAATTTTATTTTCTTAATTAGATCGAGCTTTCAGTTTTATAACAAACGGGCAACCATTATTAATTGAAAGACTCAATGGCTACCACTTCTCATCCCAGCCAATAAAACAGATCGAGCACAGGAACAACCACACATGCATTATGGAAATTAAGCATGCAACACAATGGTCCATCTCACACTCCTATTGAATGAATTTCTACTATAAGGTCACATATCCTTTATATATGACATAAAGTTTAGGATGTGATACACTGAAACAGAAAAGAATGCATACATATATTGTCACAAGAACATTCCCAGTGCAAGTGAGCTTTCTTTATTAAGCCCAAAAAAATGACAACCTAAACGAAATAACTAATATGTCAAATAAATGGCTAGGAGAATATTTGCCAACATTTTATTACATGTACAACTTCAATTTCACAAGTACAAGTAATTTGTTTCATGATTTCGCTACAAAGCGGTATACATCTTGAAAAACCGTTATCGATACCAGTACCAAAATTTCCGTACAGGATTTGGTATAGGAATGGGGCCTTTTTTGGTTTCGATATTTGAGGTACGGTTTTGGTACCGAAACCATCCCTAACAGGGTCGTTTCGTAAATTTTAAGAGCCTAGTGCAGTAATTAACAAGGAGACCTTTAAAAATGAAATATATGATATAAGTGATTCTTTTTAACATTGCAAGGACTTTTATATAGCATCAAAATTCATATATATCTTACTAACGTTATAGGTGAAAAGGTGAAATATACAAGCAAATCACAAATGCTAATAAACAACAATAAGGTACTTTTAAAAAGTTTTATAACTATACTTGACAACTTACGTACTTACTTTTTCACAAAAATAAATGAATAACTAATAAGATTCCTTTCCATTGGTATGGTCGCACCGAATATCCCAACTTTTATCAAAATCGATGCTTAACCAATTGGAAAGGATGGTGTCACCGATTGTCGATCACCGACACCGATGCTCTTCACTGAGGACTCCCTAGGCCCTTAGGTCTATCAATTGTTTTCAAGGACCTGATTATGATCTATCAATTGTTTTCAAGGACCTGATTATGAACTAGAGTAATAAAAACAAAGTGATGAGTTTATAAAATTAGATAGTTTATTAAAAACTGATACGTCATGACGTAGTAACGTACTAACGTGGTTCAATACCTTATGTTTTTTAACTTATCCCCTCATATTTTATTTAAAAAAAAAAAAAAAAAAAAATCAAAATCCTACTTTCACCTTATCAACATTTTATTAATAACCGTATGTAAACTCATTCAGTCATTCTACTTCCCACATTTAATCCTTGGCCCTGGTTTAACTTCATTCTTGGCTCACGATTTTTTTAGCTTCTTGAAAGAGACGAAACTATAGCCCTGCAAAACGCATGTAATATTTTTTTTTTCTTTATGTCGAATATATTATGTTAGTTTGTTCCACGATATATAATTCATAAATGAAGACAAACAATTTTAGATTCTCAGCTAACTAACCATTCCATGAAAAAACGTACAATTCGAAAATAGATTGTGGATTAATTAAGTAATCTATCGATCTACCGATCTATATAAAAGAGAGTCTTAAATTCCTTTTTGGTTAAGCTAGAACTTTTGGATGAATTTTAAATATTGAATTAGAACCCTTAGATTAAATTGATGATGTCATAAATTAAAATAACAAACATATAATTACTTGAATTTTACATGGTGTTAAATTATATGAGTAAAAATTAAATTTTACTGCTAAGCATTATTAATACAAACATATTATTGTTTTTAAATTAGGAAAACTATATTACTTTATCCATCTCAAAATAAATGTTATATTTCTATTTAAGTTTGTTTTTAATAATGCTATTTTGAGAATAACATATTAAATTAACTAAACTTTCGTATTTCCATTTTTTTAAACTACGATACCCCTAATAATTTTTTTCACACAAATACATTTTAAAGGTCTCTGCAAAAAAAATTATTAAAATTGTCATCCAATAAATATGTACATGCATCATGATTATATATTTCTATAACTGTGTGTTATTTTTAATATGAACACTTATTTTTAGACAGATGAGATAATATTTTAATGACCCGGACCATTGTAATGTCATGTTTTTTTTTTTTTTTGAACGGCAATAATGGTATTATATATATAGTAAACAATAGCAAGACGCTATTGATCAATGTACAAGAAAAACGTACAAAAAATACAAAAATACAACTCGAAGAGACAACTTAGAACTTTAACTGTAAAAATCGCAAAAGGGTTGGAAAAAAACTTATGCCAATTACGGGAACCCCGAGACACAAGAAAAAACCCCATCAACGAAGGCCGAGCCATCGGTTTTCACTTCATGGTGTTTTTGGTGCAATCCCATACAAGTTCTAAGACAAGACCTCAATGTAAAAAAGCAATACTACTCGCAAAGAGGTGACACGACCCATTCTTCCCACGATTTCTTATTTTTCCTGTCTTTGTTATTAATCCAAAGAAATGAGGTAGCCATAATCGAGTTAAAAATGCAGGTACTGCTCTCTTTCACGTCATTATGGACCTTGTTGTTTTTAGCTTTCCATATATACCACCACCAAATAAACATTAAACCTTCAAGTCTTTTTCGATTAACACTCAGCTTACTTGTGGTATCGCACCATCTCAGAATCCCTTCCAAATTACAATCCGGAATCTTACGCTTCAGCCACTTATTCTGATATTCAACATCTCCCTGACTTCCTTAACTAGGTCACAATTATGAAAAGTGTGATCAATGAAATCTACTCCCTGAGTACATAGTTGGCACGACACAGTAGTTATGTCAATGCCTTTTGCAAATAAGTTTACAAAAGTAATGTCATGTTGTTTATTTGATTTTGTATAAATAAGAAGATAATATGTTTTTTGAGAATTTTATTATTACACTAAATAAACATGATAAGTAAGTAACAACCAATGTGACGACATGGATTTTGGGTCCCAATAAATAAACATGGTTTATCTATATTTAATTTTACATCATTATTATACAAAAATATAACAATCATATTCTGACATAATATGAACCATCTACAATATAAAAACATTTTCGAATAATAGTATCATCATTTTACAGTAAGATTATCTATATTTAACTTTATATCTTCATTATATTAATATATAACATACATAGGATTATTAACCATCTTCGATGCAAAAAAATTTTTGAATAATAATATCATCATATTTAAACATGTTTTATCTATAACTACTAATTATGTTATTATGAAAACATAATATGTTTATTTAGCGTATTAGGCGGGAAAAATAATCTAGTTACTCAATACAAAACCATCACCAAATGGTCTAGTGGCAAAGAGACATCTTTCCTCACAAGAGGTCAGTGGTTCGAGTCCTACCCTAGACATATTTGGGGTGACCACAGGTATTTAATTTTCACCTATGGTGGGCCTGAGTGAGTTTTTCTCTCCAGATCTCTGGGTAATAGGGGTTTCTCATCGAGGAGTTTAAATTGAGGGCGAGGGAGCTCTCTAGCGCGGACCCGGTTAAGACAACGTATGCTAGACCTCACGATATTCGTGAGTAATCCACACCTTTCAAAAAAAATTTTACTCAATACAAGAAAAAAAACAAAAAAAATTATTTCAAAATCTAACTTTATAATTTAGTGGGATTTTTAGTTGGTTGGAACTTGGAAGACAAAAAATTATTTCAAAATCCACGTACATGCTTCTTAAATTTTTAATCAACTCGTCACCCAGCCACTAATTAAGGCTAGCTTCTATTCTTTTTTATTTTATTTTTCTTCTTCCACAAGACACATAAAAACAAAATTGTTCCACTATTATAAATTATTAATGATAGATGATAGATTTAGAAAGTAAAGCCCACCTTCCTTTAATTTACAAATAAAATAATGTATATCATGCATATATATATGACACACATTAATTACATGCCTATATACAAGTTTCAAATCTATAAGCAAAGCCAAAACCATCGATCGATCGATCCATCTTCTTTGAAAATGTCTATATTGGCTACTAAAGATCATCCTTCAAATCTTGAATCAAACCCTAGTTCCATCATGCAAGACACCATGAAAGGTGATGAAAGCTTTGAGTTCTTTAGTGAAGAATGGTTGAAAGCCAATAAAGATTCAAACTTCTTCCCACATGAAGATATTTTATTTTGTGGAAATTTTATTTTCTCTAAAGAACCTATTTCAAAAGACACACAAGAGTTTAAGAAACATGGTTATGAAAACACCAAAGTTGATATGAAGTCGGGTTGTTCTAGATCTAGCCGGGATAGACAATATGCCAAGTTAATGTCCATGAACAAAGGTAGAAATCATGGTGGTGAGTATGAAACGAAGAGGGTATTTCCGGCTTCGGCATCAATGAAATCAAGGTGGTATTACTATGGGTTTAGATTGGCTGGCGTTCCGGCGGAGATGGACTTGGGTGCCATGAGAAATAGGCAAAACCGACATCGAAAAACACATTCGGTTGGCGCACAAGGTGATGGGGAGAAGATGGACAATGGGGGTTTAAGGCATGGAAAAGGGTTGAGTAGATTGATTAGAGACCTTAGTTGTGATGGCCAAACACAAGCCGACTCCATGGTGAAGGCTTCACTCGTTTGTATCCCAAGGGTCTAAATGAACATTTTTAAGTTGAATTTTTTAATTTTATTTGTAGCATATACATTAAAATTAAGTATAGAAGTGTGTAATTATTGGATCATATTTTAAGACACGTACGTACGTGTGTTTTGAATAGTTTTAAGATCTAAAATGCATGTATATGAAAAAAAAATAATAATAAATAAAAAAAATGCATGTATATGAAGTTTGCTAATGAAATTTAATTTTAGCCTTTTAGACAAGCCTTGATCATTGTTCTAAGTTTCTCCTATTAATATCGTTGATTAATCGTATTTAAATTACAATCATATATGTTGATCGAATCATTTCAATAACATGGAGATTGCTTAAATATGTAATATACAAATGCATAGTTTGAAGTAGAGAACTATTATTTGAATTCTATATATAATTATAATTCAAGCCTGAGTATTGGAGCTTATGCATGCAGTCTAACTAATTAATTCACCACACTTTGTTGTATTAATTGTATAGAAAAACCTAACTTTATAGATAGGAATTCAAAAGAGAGTGGTATTATCTTCTTGTGTTATGAATGAAAAGTTAAGGATTATGAAAATTATTGATATATGTGATGTTAGTATATGATTTTGGTAGCGGACAACTTGGTTTTTAATGTTATCTAAGTGTTTTCAATGTATTCGAAGTGTCGTCTTTTCTTTTTTTTTTAAGGGTTTTACCCTGATAAGCTTAAGTATCGTCGTTTTCATTAATAAAATTATCATTATATGTTAAGTTGGTATCTTACCTAGAGTAAGATATTATATAATTGTTATCAAAGTGTCATTGTTTTGGTTAATATAACTGTTAATATGATTTTATATCATCGTAATCAAAGTGTCCTTATTTGTATTAATAAAAATATTATTATATGTTATGTTCGTATATATATATAACATTATATCAATGTTATTGTTTGCTTTTATATAAGTGTTATATTACGATTAACTAACTTTTAATTAGGTTAGTAAAAAAGATACATGCCGCAATATGCAGACATAATTTCCTAGTAAAAACATATTGGAACACGTTCCATCACAATATTTGAGTTTTTTGGTTTTGGTTTCTTTAATTTATTTTCTTTCTATTTGTCTTCATTCCAAAGGTATCTTAAGATCAATTAGAATTCGTAGTTACAAACACAACCAAGGGAAATCAACTCATTTACGTTTCTAATCGATTAAGACAAAACATTAGTTGCCCACTTCTATTAGAGTGAAGAAAACACTTATTTTATTTGAAGGTGGTAAAAGATAGACAAATAAAAGGAACAAATTGGTTGCTCTCTTTACAAAAGTGAAATGAAACATATATAATTAATATTAAATATTAATACATTTTATAAATTAACTTTACTGATCACAAATAATTGTAAAATTATTAGTATTATAATATAATATAACTAGATTAAACTCGTACGATGTACGGGGCTGACTGAGAACGTAAATAAAAAAGTAATTCATAGTTTATGATAATATAAAAAACAGTCAGATTATGACTGATGCAAATAATAAGATTATGATTTATGAATATATGTTATATGTCAAATATGTTAAAGCATGACTAATGAAACATAATATTTATAAATCATAAGAATCTTCTTTATGATCTATATTTATTAAAT
>JAOEHQ010047796.1:0-10598 GCA_025447715.1 Asclepias incarnata | reverse complement strand
ACTTAATGACGAAACCAGAAAATTTATTTCGAGAGTGCAAATTTAAAACGTTAGTGTTACATTTTGTATGTATTCAACATATTTACTTTTTTTTATGTGTTACATTTTGTATGCATTCAACATATCTTAAAACAGTCATCATTAAAATCTTATATTTATTATATACGTATGCTTGGTAATGTGATTAACAAATGATGCGTTTTGGTAACTATCACCAAACAAAACTTATAATTTGATATCTAAATTGGAAGTCTAAGGTCCGCAGCGAAGCGCGAGGTAAAAAACTAGTATAATTATATTTGGTGACATAGATTCTTAAATTTGTTAATGAAATTTTTTTGGGCTGTGTCATGGGCCATTGATTGGTTTCATTTTTTATTATTGTGATATACGTTTGATGTTGTTTTTCCCGTTATTTCTAACTAAAATTTGTCCAAATCCATACTCATTTTATACATAACTGATTGTTAAAGTGACTTTGTTTTAATTTTTTTCTATTGTTCTTGTAGTTACATACGCTAAATGATTAGTAGTTTTAGTTTAAAAAAAAAGGTAAAGAAGGGCACCATGTCCCCGGAAACACATTGGATCCTCATCATCTCACTTTGTAAATATTATGATGCCAGTAAAATATCTTCATTTAATACCCACATGATTGGGCATCCCTAAGGATCGAACCCGTGTCTCACAACTTAACATGTGGCCCAAGTTGCATTGGTAACGATGGACTGGTTATTCAGAGCCAACAATTGGCTGTCAGATTTCGTCCCGCAACTAGAATAAGATCGCTTCGGGGGTCATTGTGATGTGGCTGAATGTAGAGCAGCCCCCCCTTACAGCCTTTGATCAGTAGAACCATTCCGTCTATCGATAGATTGGTGATAATTTTAGTTTCTATAACATAAAAATAAAAAATAAAAAAAATCTTGCATGTATATTCATTTTTGGGTTGGCATGGAAATACCCATGCATTACAGATATCAACAACATGCGAACTACACGTATGATATGAAAAGCTCACAAGTGAATTACATCATATATTGATAGCAGATGATGTCAATGTTACTGATTACCGATAATTAGAGAGGAAAATTATGTGCAATAAAATAAAAAATATATTTACATTGCAAATTTGTATTTATTATGAACGCTCTCGTATCATGTATAATATTATATAAAAATGTTAGTTAATTTTGATTGTCTATTATTCGAGAATTTTGACAACCCGTGTATCGGATGAGTATAATCTATTATGATACGTATCTATTATTCTATTACCTACTATGAGTATCGACCACTATTGCATCAAAGCCATTTACTTTTTGGAATTCATTCCACAAAACCACTCAAGACATATTTTCAGGTATCATAGCCACAAGACAAAACCAGAAAAGGATTTCTCAATATTGACATCTACTGATCCACATCAAATTGCCAGAATAAAATCAAGGAATCGGCAATTTTAAGCTTTCATTGTTTATACCACTTTCATCTACATAATACATATGTATATAGAAAAAGATTGGTGAGCTAATAGCGGCATCAGATTGGCGGATGAATACAATGAATGAAGGTGATGGGTGGTGAATTGGTTATTTGTTTGGGCAAAAGATGAGTGATGGTATACAAGCTCAAGCTTTTTCAAAAGAAATTAGAGGTTTTCTTAAAAATATGGATGTTTTTGAGAGATTTGAAGCTCAGCATCTGCACATTAAACAAACACTTCTTGATACCTCTGACCGAATCAGAGTTAAAAGGAATTTCAAAAGTTTTTAGGACAAACAAACCCTTCTCTCCGTAGGACACTGACAAATTTTCAGAAATCCAATTTCTCCTCAAAATACAAACTAAGGTAATTCCTCCAAATATCTATTTCTTTACCTGTTATATTTCATTAATCTACCAAAGAAAGGAAATGAATCTGTTTCCATTTCTCCTGCTTGCTACCAAAAAAATCCCCTTAAATCCCTTTTCCGACATTGACATTAATTGACATTAAAAATAAATGCAATGTAAACCTACAAATACAAACTAATTAATGCTAATGTTGCTCATGCATAACTAGTACCTCTTTCAATTGATTTACTCTTGCATAAGGACATGTTACAGTCTACATTCTATTGCTGATGTAGACTTACACAAATACAATTCAATAGACTCTCACAATGTAGCAGAGAAACAAAATCCAACATCTCACCTTTTTCTCTTTCTAATCCCTGTCGGGATACCGTAACATACAGCTGCAGCACCCATTGTAAATTCAAAACCACATTCTTCTCTGGCTTGTCCCAAAAGTGACCCAATGTTTGGTCTATAAAGTGTAGAAGTATTACCTTCGCAGTCCACTCTTGCTTCTGTTAATGCTTCAAGCAATGAAAGACAAAAATTACTCATGGAACTGTCTGTTACAGTCCATAAATTTGCGATTACTATAGGTGAACCTGCAAAAAGATAATACAACGGAGCGCCTTGTGGGATATATGGTCCCTTTAGAGATAATGATCCGCTAGAGCAGCCCATCAAAATGGCTGCTGGACACTTATTAAGTTCTGCAATGTCATCTCCAGAAATATACTCTAAACCTAAAAGACCATAACTATACAAATAAGTATCATTTCATAACTATATATTGAGACTTTGAGAGGTTATATATAGAGATGAATAATTAATAGTAACAAAAGACAAAAACAAACATACTGGTGTTATGACCCAAGTATATGAAGAGGTCATGGTTTTGCAATTCCCTGATAAGTTCATCAACACTAGGTTTGATCAGAGACGTCCCCTGCATAACACATTACATTGGTAATTAAGCAAACAAAGAAATTTTGGTCATGACAGCCAACTTGTATTGTATGTGTTGAGCAGGCAACCTAAGGTGTTGATCCTGATCATGTTCACAATGGGCAATAATAAAAATAAAAGACAAACATGCCTTTAATTGATGACTTGCAAACCAATCCCCCATGATACGCCCTATGTTATGAAGATCCCCGTCAGGGTTTGCCACATAGAATGCATCAAGTGGATCAATCATAGGGAAGACTGCTGAATCTTCTCCAACATTTTTCTGGATATGGCAGCACCTGTCATATACATGCATAATACTGGCAATACATGGCATTCGATATACATCTTGGTTTTTTAACACCGCCATGCTTTCCCAAGGAAGCATCTGCAGCAAGAAAACGTTAAATAATTACCAAATATGAACTTATGATACAAGAAATTCATCCATACAAACTCGGAAAGGTTGGTAATTATCTAAATGTAGAGTTGGCAACAGTTTGGGCAACAAGTGAAAACAAGTGATTTTTATGTCGGGTCAAAACAGGTAGGCCGGTTAGGCCAACCTGCCAACCCTTTTTTGTACTTCTAATTTATGGAAATGCAGGACAATGTCTAAATACATGTTAGGAGACCTTTGACCCATTTACCCATTGCAGCCTATTTGACCCATTTCCAGTTCAGTCAATATTCCTATACCAATCAAAAAGAACTAAAATGATGTATACATGGATTCAAACAGCCACATACACTAGAAGGCTATTTCCTGTGCCAGTCCTACCTATCTCATTATTCTATTGACCTATGTTGCTAGAAGAACACCTTAATAAGCTCTGATTAGGCTGCTTCTTTAAAAGATAGAAGCATAGGTGGCAAGCTTGAAGAAATTTGCAGAAAATAGGGGAATTTGGGCTGTATCCATCCCAAACAAGTAAAACTTTAAGAACTTGGATAAAATTGGAAACAGGTTTTTTATCCATTACCAAACAGCCCATTTTGCCCCCTATAGAAAGGTGGAAAAGTTCACATACAAATTCACAATGGTTACTGCACAAACTACTTACAAATTGAAATCTTGTCAGCAAGTTTAATAGGAGATAATGCACCAAGGATTACCTACCTGAATGTCGAGATCAGGCACCAATATGACAGGTTGTCTATCTCTCTGTCTTTTTTCTAAGACAGGTTTACTACCTTCATCTCCAATTTCAAATAAAAGTTCTTGTAACCTATCCCAACGACTTCCAGATTGCCTCTCACCAATGTAGCATCCGATTTCCTCATAGTTAATGTGATTGTCGCCCTCCAATAGTTCCCCTAACAGAAGATACTTCCATGGGCCTAACCATAAATCTTCCATATTCCTGGGTAGAAGAATCACCAGATCACCATATATGATTATTAGAGGTGACAAATTTGACATTTGAATTGTTTTCAGTTATCATATCAAAGGATTATATTTGCAAGCAATTAAAACTACATATAACATCAGTGGTAACCTTACCTCACAAGCTTGCCAATCCAGTCATCAAGCGTCTGCAAGCGAGACATATATAACGATATGTTTGTCTCACTACGCTTTTTATCACGAAGTGTGCAAAAGTGACGTTGTTCCAAAATATTTCGAAAAACTGGGGCAACTTCGTCTACTATCGTGATGCCCCAAGGGGGGTCCCACGATTCCCCAATACCCTTAAAGTTATCAGGGCCTCTATCAGACTCGCCTAATAGAAAAAATGTACTAATAGGCATTAGTATACAATTGTGAGATTTTCTCATACAAAGTATCATGTGAAAATAGATACCTTGTAAGATTGAATCCACTGGTAAAACAATGACCACAGGGACACATATTGAACTGAAACGCGAAAACATTATCCATGCTCGAGTGCAAGAAGAATATGGCATTAACTTTTGAAGCAGACTGCCATAGCCATCTTTGAAAATACTGATACCCAAAATCGTAGCCTCTGGAAGGCCTTGAAAAAACTTTTGTACAAAGCTTTCAAGTTCCATCACTGAGTCAGGTGCCAGCCTACAACGATGGGGTTAGTAACTCAGATTTCTTGTGTGCTTTTACACTAATGAGAGTAGTGGCTGCAATATCTACCCATTTGCTCATAAATGGGTCAATTAGGGTTATGTTTTATCTCCTACGGGTAAAAATAACTAGCTTAAAAGAGAACGGGTCAATGAGGTCAAATTTCAGTGTAAATGAAAAAAAAATCCTAAATTATTTGATTCAAATAAGTAGGGATGTAAAGGAACAGACGTTGAAACTGTTAGGCGGGAAGTTCGTTTATGTTCATCAGCGTTCGTTAAGTTGTTTGTTAACGTTTGTTTATGTGGTTGTTCATTTATATATCCTAGTATAGTATGACTAAAGAAACAAGAACAGAAACAGTATCTTGAAAGAGGGGAGCATTTGCCCACTCTGCGGTACATGAGCTCCTTGTCCAACTTACTGTCTTCCGGTATATATACATACATATATATTAACTATTATGATAAAGTTGTAATAATTAACGAGTAAGATAAATGATAAAAAGAGCATTATATATATTTTAAACATTCTATGTTTATGTATGTTTGATTATGTTTGCGTTTTTGTATTCATTTACCTTTTTAAAAGGCCAAAACGAAAGAGATATGTTCTTAATAAACAAATATCCGTTCATTTAATGTTCGTGTTCGTTCATTAGTTCAGTTAAACTTAAACGAAGAAACACTAACACAAAATTCCATTCTTTTAAGTGTTCGTGTTTGTTCGTTTGATAATCTAAACTTCAACGAACAGACATGAACAAGCACCCTTAGTGTTCGTCTGGTTTGTTTACATCCCTACAAATAAGATTATCATTAGGATAATAAACATTTTGTTCATCATATTTGACACGCTAAAAGTGTTATGGGTCGACCCGGTGTATTCACAAGTTACCCTACCACATCCATTTTGCTACTTTTACTTGAAAGTGTGTACATACCTATGCAAACTGGTTCTTGAGCTGGGACGAGAAACCTAAAAAAAAAGAGTTGCCAAATAAAATGTATGTCCACATGTGGAAATTAACAAATGCAGCTGGCGAACCATATCCAAAAACCCGATCTTCTCACAGATTCATTTCAGTAGATTTATTTATTATGCATATAAAATAAAAACAAAAGGCAAGCATTATAATGATGTAAAAACATAAATATATCAACAGAAAGACATTTATATTCATGTGGTTGCTAGACGATTCATGTCACCCCCAAGGACCTCATATTGGGACGTTGTTGGTCGTATTTTTAAGTAATTAAAGAGTACGTGCAAAAGGCATGGTTATTTTATACAAAATTATGCCTAGATGCTCACTACCATTAGAGATCCTACTGCTAGGTTGTCTACTACTGTCTATTGTTCTATTGTGTATTTGCTGAAGGTAATCTCATCTCTTAGAACATTGTAAAATCTAAGTTGTATTTGGTTCAAGTGCAAAATCTGAATATAGAGCAATGACCCAGACCAAAAGTGAACTTACAAGTCTATGCAATGTTCTTGGTGAAGGTAGCTTTACTCAATCTAAACCAATGAATTTGTGGCATGATAACGACACATCGATTCATATTGCATCCAATCAAGTATTTCATGAATAAACTATTATATAGAAGTGACATTTGATGGAGGAGAAGTTAGATGTTGGAACAATCTCAATTCCCCACCTCATAACATGGAGTAGGTTAGCAAATATCACATGGGTTAAATTCAATTTCACTGTATTAGGTAAGTTTAACGCTTCATGTGCACCAGCAGAATTTTAGAAAGTTTGAACTGGTACTCAATGGAAAAAAAACCAAGTACGTGACCACTTAAATTGCTGTAAGAATACAAAAAAACACAGTAAGTAGAACACTTACAGACATAGCTTTCTCAGTGTTTTCCTTTCTAAGAAGGAACTGGTAATTTACTTGAGTTCCAAGTGTTGCTTGATGAAAGAATGATGCCCATTGGCTTTTAGATATGGTGTTGCTTGGAGAGGATTGGATTGAAAATTTGGTGTTTTCAAACGACAATGTGTACATAATAGAAAGCATCCGTGAAACCTGTGAGGAAGTATAAATAAAAACAGGTCATCACGGGTTGTATTTGTTATATAACGAGTCAAAGAGGTAATTTCTTTTTAGATGCTAAACATATGGAATGTATAAATGTAGTGTCACAGGTATTTAATACTATATTTTTAGTTGGGTCTATGCATTGATTATTTACAGAAGCTTTGAAAGAACCGGTTTTAATCCGTTACCAAACATTCCCATTTTTCCGCCTCTAGCCAAAAATTAAACACAACAGGAATGTGGAAATGATTGTGGCCAACCCATTTACTTCTTGTAGGAATTCTCAAAAGCTCATACATAAACTTCAACATTGAAAAAGAAACCTTGGAAGGTTTAAAGTAAGATAAATACGCATGGAACACAAAAAACAAACTGCAGATATTAGATAAGATTTTAATCTAAAATGCACTAGACAGTCAACCGAAAGCCAAGTTCTGGATTGAAAAGGCGGGAACTGAGATGACACATTAAACGGTCCACTTTTAAATTTAAATGCAGAAACAAAATAACAGTTTGCACAAATTTCTATCTTTCGCTAATTGTCAAATCCTGAACATGTATATTCTTCTAAACTTCCTCAAGTATCTTTTCAGTAAATAAATGAATACAGTCGATTAGAAATCTATATTTACCTTTTGAAAGAGGTCCGGCACTTCACTGCAAAGTACAAAAGCAAGCTTTAAACAAGATACAGTGGAAACTAACAGCTCATCACAAGAGTGCTTCCTAGGAAAAACGAAAAGGAAAAAAATGACGCATTAGGATAACATAAAGAAAAGAAGCATGCTTCAAACACGTACATATTCAATGAAATCTGATAAGCTTATAATCTAGCATGAACAATTAGACACTAATACCTTTTACCGTCTTCATAGCAGCTTTGCAGTGAAAACCAACTTATAATATAAAGTAGTGAGACATGCTCCATGACAACGATATCTCCAACTACATTATTCTCAACTAACATGTTCAGAAAAGAGAATGAAATAGATGGATGTTGCGGGTGAAAGGTGCTCCTGCTGACTAGTAATGATATGCTCTCCAGAAATACTTCATGTGCTTTATGAGTGTCACCCAGGACCACCAAGCATTTTCCTGCAATGTATAGTATTAAAACTATGGTCCATAGAAAGTTGTCTTACTTCATAAAGTGATGAAACCAACTTCAAAAATTTTAAGGGATGGACTATCTACCCTCCTTTACTAATACATAACCTGATATATTTAGGTTGCATTTATATATTATCAAAAAACAACTCATACACTCTATACATTATTCTTTTCCTAAAAGTAAAACTATCAAAACTTGGCGTACACTACAATTTACGGCGATATTTGTCCATAATCCATATGTTTGACCAAAAAGTAGAGTTCAATCAGTTAGGCTAATAATACCTAATCCCGTGAGTAATCTCAGCAGATAGCGTCTGCGGATAAACTCCCATTTCATTCGGGTGACATTTCTTATGGATTTAGACTTCGTAATTCCAACTGGAAGACAATGCCAGCAATGGATTTCATCAAGATCATTGGTAGAATCTGTTACCTGCTTCCCAGCAGTGAATAAAGCATCACAAAGCATTGTCTTGCTTTCTTTAACCGGCCTACTAACATTATTTTCCCATTCCAAACATTTCAGCTTATTTACAGCATCACGAAAACATGATATCGCCATTTCTAAATCATTTCTCTCGTTATGATTAAAAGAACTTCTCAAGTAATCACCGCGTTCTTGTTCAACTGTGACTTCCATGATCACTCTGCACTTTGAACAAGAAATTCGACACCAGCTGTGTTCGAGACTTTCTAGTTCCTTTTTTGCTAGATGCCAAAGTTTCTTCTTACGATAAATTTTTCCTAAACAAACAAATGAAAATTTCCATTGGATATAACTGAACTTTTAACTGCCAATGGAGCACAAAAATGAATTAAAAAAAAATATACGAGTATGGGCATGAAAAAAAAGTAATGGTTAAAAATCAAAAGAAAGTGGAAATATCCAACAAATATAACCTAATATGCTGGATACAAATATTATGTTTTGCAAATAGAATTAGCAGAGGTGGCTATGTTGGCCCATTTACTCATGACAGGTCAATTCAGGTTATGCTTTATCTCTAACGGGTTGAAAGCTGCCCAAAATATATTTATTTTATGCATAAGACTCCTGAATCATTTTATTCACCAGATTATATTATATTAAAATAATTTGTAAGTATATTTGACAAAATAGTGTTTTGAACATGTTCAGTTGTAAAGTAGGGAAACTAGTATTGTGAGCGGTTTGGTGTTCCTCAAACACATTTGAGGAATGCAGTTTAAACATAACACACATCAATGATAACGCTGCCATATTACATTAACTTCATCCTCAAACCTCATGTGAGGAATGAGATTCGAGGGAGATTTGATCAATCAACTTAAAACCTGCCATGTGTCTAGCTAAGAGCCAGAAAGTGACATGATGGGTCATATGAAACCTCATTTCACAAATGAGCTTTGGAAAAAGTTACATAAAGTAAATTAAAGTTGCTGTACAAACATTGAATTGCTCAATATGCAATTACCAACAGTTTTGGTGATAATGACAGTACAAAACCTTGAAATTTTAGGGAAAACTCAAACCGTATTTTCCATTGTGTTTTGAGGAAAACGACAAACCCATAAAACCGCAATTCCCAATTACGGGTTCACCATTTTTTCAATTCGTTATTTTCAAACACCATATTTGCTCAATATAAACTAATGTGTTAGACGCAAAAACTTATATTTTGCAAACACTATGAGAAGAGGTGGTAATTCGGTCCATATACTTAATAATGGGTCAAGCCGGGTTATGCTTAAGCTGTAACAGCTCCAGTGGGTTAGGAAATTTAGGTTAGAAGGAAAAGGGTCGAGCAGGTTGAAAGCCGACCAAAATGTTTTTTTATGCACAAAACTCGCTATATCATACTAATATTCACCAAATTATATTGGTATTAAAATATATAAATTGTGTACGCATATTTGAGACACCAGTTATTTACAAAATCTAAAAAACATTTTAGATCTACCTAACTGACCTCTCCATTTTGTTCGATACCAAAATTTACTTAACAAAAAAATTAAATTATATAAATATATAAACCAAAGAAACCACATTGGATGAACAACAATGCTCCTTATGATCACATAAAAGTAGTAGAAGAAGAAAAATGCACCTAGGACCAAAGCAAATCTGATCGTATAGAATGAAAGGCCTTGCAAAGAAGATAATTGTTTCCCTACTAGTAAAATTTGTTCAGCCGTCTTTCCATTTCCTACAATTTCTTCAATGGTTCCTACCTATTTAACATTAGCCAAACATAACCCCTGACTTAACATTCTAAAAAGAAAAATGTTCAATACAACTATGGGATTGAAAACCAACTTTACCTGAAGGGTGCTCTCTAGATAGCATCGAAGAACATTGTAAGGAGTCAAAATGAAATCTTTAAATTCAGAAGACCAAGCTTCTGTAGCCACCGAAGGACGCATGCTCAACAAAGAAGAGTTTTCGTCTAGCGAATAAACAAAAAATCTTTCAAAAAGGTTGAAACGCAACCTACAGGCTTTTTTTGCATAAACAAGAGCCTAAAAGAAGATATAAACCATTGGTTAGATATGTAATCCATTAAGTCTAGCATCAGTTACCTATGAGGCCAAATATTTATAAAAGATGCATCGGATTCAATGAG
>JAOEHQ010047795.1:0-10599 GCA_025447715.1 Asclepias incarnata | reverse complement strand
CCTGATTTTAATGTTTCCCCTCACAAACATTCACAAACATCACCTAACTATATACTGTTAACATCATATAAGTTATCTCCATATATATATGGGTTAGTGGAAGCTGAGTTGTCATATTTAATGACATGTAAGGGGGGAGGGTGTCAACATAACCCAACCCAAACCAACCTCCAATACCATATTGCCAACTCATTTCTACCCTTCAAACCAAAAATTCACCATTTTTTACTAGGTGTCATGATACACCAACCCAAACCACCCCACCATTTTTTAAAAATATATTTAAAACTATAGTACAACTAATATATTATATAAATAGATAGATATTATTATTTATTATTATATGATTGAAACTGTTTAGATAATTTAACAACGGAAACATATCTCAACCATATGAGTCATGTTGGTATGTCCCTGGTTGCATTCCACCTCTCATATCAAATGACTTGGTCTCGTTAAAGTTTGGCTTTTTGTTCAATATATCCATTCTAGTTGTCATTTATCAAATTTATCAGTTTGTTCGTCTATTCATTCTAGTGCTTCTTTTCCCTTTCTTTATGGTGTAGTTTATCTTGTGGAAGGTTTTAACAATAGCAGGCCAGAGATTATTCAGTTTATTAGGCCATTACCATCGGCTTTTGAGATGTATACATGAGATGGGTTCCACCAATGGTTCAGCGATTGTGTAATAACTTGCTTGTTTACATTGCAGTTGTGCCAATTGAGCATATAGAGAAACTTTTTCGTAAATATTCCATCTATATAAACATGAAGTCCCAGATATTCCATCTACTATACACGCATGCAACGGCTAGTCAAACCACATGCAACGGTCGTTCAATGTATTGTGACATCCGGTTTGTGAAACCGAAATCACCCAAACCGACACTAAACCAAAAGGGTGGCGGTGGTGCTTCCATTCGGGTTCACCCAAACCACATGCAAGCCGAAGCCCACACCCACCCCCCTAAGGGAATTTGAGAAACTAACTTTAAAAAATGAACACTTGCATTTACTAATGTTAACGGTCGTGTTGAGAAAACAATTTTGATGAACTCCTCCCTTTACCACAACGATCAAAATGAGGATGCGTGCATATTTGAATGAAAAGTTTTCTTTAGTTACGCGTGTGCTTATAAGTTGAGAAATTAACCAACTACATCGCTTTTACCACTATTACCTATATTTCTTTGCGCTTTACTTTCAGGTATGGATATGACTATTTATATATTGCTTTCTCATTACTTCGCATGATGTAAAATTAAATATATTTATTTTTGTCATTTTAATTAAAAAAATTGAAAAACCATAGGTGATATGATTGCATAACCATTTCAATTTAGTTTGTTTGTGTACCAAAAAGAAATAAGAGCCTCATAGTGGGATAACGAATGACCCGTGATATATGCCAACTCAGCATCATAATGAGTGTGCACCGTTAAGTGTGACTCGTTATAGGACTCGTAATGAAGTCACATGTGATGGAAATCATGAATGTTCAAGTTTTTTTTTTTTTTTTCCTTTTTAATCTTCCACTCACATAACATTTATATATAAAAGAAAATAAGTGGGTCCTAAATTAATGATGATATTAAAGATGTTTTAAGGGATTAGTGATGAGTTAATGATGAGATAAAGTTTTTTTAATGTAACGCTTACAAAAACTAATGATAGACATAGAAAAAG
Source organism: Asclepias incarnata (assembly GCA_025447715.1). NCBI lineage: Eukaryota > Viridiplantae > Streptophyta > Magnoliopsida > Gentianales > Apocynaceae > Asclepias > Asclepias incarnata. The sequence goes on along the minus strand of JAOEHQ010047795.1, from coordinate 8,913 downwards.
GCATTAGAAGTGCTCCGAGATGATACTTCAAGCATATCTGTTATATAATTTATTTCACCACCAAGTCGGATATTATTGGTGAACTATAGTGAATGAGTTGTTATAATAAAAAAAACAACAATTAATCCCACCTACTCCTTCCTAAAAGCCGACTACAATTTATATTTTTAATTGTTTAACAGTTAAAGTTCTAAGCAATTTTAATTTAATACGAAGTTACCTATTTGCTTTTGTTAGTATTTTATTAGGTAAATTAATTATTAGTATTTTATTAGGTAAAAAAAACTAATTTACTGTTGTAAAACGATGAAAACAAAAACAATAAGATATAACTAGAATAATATCTGCACGATGCGACGGATTTTAATCTTGAAGACGTTTTTGTATTGGTTTTGGTTAAATAAAACCAAATCATTTGAAATAAATTTTGATAAATAGTAAAAAAAAAAAAAAAAAATTTGCCACAATCTTTGAACATGTCTGATAATTGAGCATAAGCCATGCATTTGAAATAACCTATCATTTATTGTATATTAATTACTTATCTTATATAAAGTTCTTAAAATTTTTAAATTTTAAGACATAAGTCATATGCATTATAAAGTAGTTAAAAGATTAGATAAGAACATAGAGAGACTGACGGTTTATTTTATTCATCTCACATATATATTTATTACAAATTGAAGGATTTGGAGCGTCCTCCATGATATCATATCCTAGGAAAAAATTTTACATTCATTTCATATTTATTTATAACATTTATAATATTTTAAGTATCATCTTATTAAACAATATAAAAACCAACAAAAATCGATGTAGACAACTTTAAAGGTGGATGTATTTGGAACAGACACGCAAAAAGCTTTTAAACGTAAACGAACTCCAAAAGCAATTTGGACTTAATTTATTTGTTAAGATAAAAGTACCAATCATACATCAATTCATGGGAATCTTACATATCTAATTTTTTAATAAATAATTCTGGTATTTATGTTTAAATATTAGCATAAGCAATAAATTAATATACAGTATTTTCAGAAGAAGGATAAACAAAGTGGGTATTCTTTTCTTTGAAAGGTGTGGATTACTCGTGAATATCGGGAGATCTAACATACGTTGTCTTAATCGGATCCGTGTTAGAGAGCCCCATCGCCCCCAATTTAAACCCCTCGATGAGAAACCTTTATCATCCAGAGATGTAGAGGGAAAAACTCACTCAGGCCCACCATATATAAAAATTAAATACCGATCATCACAAATATGTCTAGGATAGGACTCAAACCCTGACCTCCGGTGGGTATTCAATAAACTGTGGCGTAAATTATAGTAGTTTTAATTTTAATGGTAAAAAAGAAAAAAAGGAAAAAAAACCAGAGTATTAAACACAGACGGAAAGAAAAACAGAGAAAGTTTGACTACTTAACTCAACTCAACCCGACATTTACTTTTACCTTTCGATCATTGTAAATCTTTCTCTTACAGACAGACAGACAGACACACTCTCTTTCTAAAGTCTATACATATAAATAAAAATCCATATATATATATATATATACGCTGCAAAAATTCCATTTGGTGTTCTCTGCTTTTGCAGATTCTGTAAGTTTTAACTAAACTAATACTAAATAGTTATAGTAAATCAATATTCAATCGCAGTGATTTGATTTTATTTAGGTAACTTTCCTACAGTGTTAGGTATTTTAACAGAATTTTTTTATTTCTATATATATATATCTGTTGTTACCAAGAAGTTGCTAATTTTGGAAATATAGAGGTTGGATTATATGAGATGGAACATGGATTACCAGGAGGACTTGTTGGGTCAGAGATTCATGGCTTCAAGACAATGGAAGGTTTGTGTTTCTGGGTTTTTTAATTTTTTTTTTTTTTTTTTTGTTGAGGTTTTTTATGTTTGTTCTTGTAAATGTATGTATAAACGGATGAGGTTTACTATGTTCAAGTTACTGTCTAACCGAGTTATCCCCGTGACCGTTCCTGAACCTTTCCCAAGATGTAATCTAATGAGATTCGAACCTGAGACCTTTTGTGAGAGCATCGGGTCTCCTAACCACTAGGCCACCTTGGTGTTGGTGGTCTGTTCATGTATGTATGTGTTTTTCTATCGGGTTGAGTTTGTGTTTGTGATTTTGTGCTTATGAGTTTTATATTGTTTGTGCTTATGTTTTAATATGTCTATTATCGGTCTCCAACTCATCGGTCTCATGGCCAACGTGACAGAAGGTAAATCACGTAACATTATGTATAAAGGGACATGATGTTGAGATATGAACTCTTGACCTCAGCTTTTATGTAGCATATCTTCACTACTAGGCTACAATCGCGGGAACTTTGTGTTTATGTTTTAGATACCAGTAATCTAGAATTGAGAGAGGGAGAACAGCTGTTTAATTTGTACACCAAAATGTCATCGTGTTAATGCACACAGTGCATATTTGGTTTACATATTAGTTTTTTTTAGTGTACAGACAAGCTCCCTTAAGTAAACGCTGAACGGGGAATGATTTATGCTTTGAAGTATTAGCTTAAAGATCGTCCCAATGGATACATGCTAGTAATCTAAGAGGAATATGTATGACGGCAATTTTTTAATAAATGAAATCATGCCTAGTGTTCATTAGGAGGATTTTCAGGCTAATGTTTTAGGATGATACACAGTACATTGTTATATGTGTTGAAATGGTTAGAATTGTGTAATTATCATGGTTAAATAACTTATTGCTAAAGGTTTAACTAAATTTATTCACAAGAACTACTTTTTTATTTGCAAAGCCAAGCCATCAGTTGTATTGTAAATGGCTCCACTCCAAAGTTTGAAAGGGAGCAAGAATTGGATATTAACAATTACTACTTTATGGCGAAAATGATCGTGCTGCTTGCTGCACGCAAGATTCATGCAGAAGAGATCATTTCACATTTTCGCTTACGTAAAAAAAAAAAAACCTGGTTAATGTACATCTTATCTCCCTTAATTTATAACTAACCGAGCTGCAATAAAAGTTCATGATATCCATTTTAGACTATTTATGTCCAAGTTAAGTGTCACCGTTTTGTATGATACATTGATACATGAATACAGGAGAGCATATATTCCATTTAGTACATATGTATACATCTGGTATAAGTTTAGATCATGTTATGCAAACTATGAAAGCTTGGGAGAGCTAGTGATGTTTATTGCATCAGTTTGAGACTTTGAGGTCACATTGTTTGGTACAAAGAATACTTCTCTTGAATTATGCTCCTTTTATTCCAAAAATGTGACATTGCTCGCTGTAGGTTGTCCCTAAAAATGCAACGTTTTCGCTTTTTCCCCTCAGTAATCACTTTTTAACTTTGCTTCGTGTCAACTTTTTATTTTTTATTTTAATCTTGTCCTTATTAAAAGCAATTGTAGCATTTAGTCAACAGTCAAATAGTTTTATTAAATTAAGTACCAAGTCAAATTTTTGAAGATGGAATGATCATTTAGAATCAGAAAATGTATCTTTGCTAGGATAGTTGTTCGTTAACTGAAAATTCAGTCATATAAATGGTAGAAGTAGATATATCTTTCATGATTTTATAAACGTATGTATCATTAGTTAGAATTGCATGGTAATTTTATGTTTTACTTCCTACTGAAACCGATTCTTAACCCCATCAACAGATTTGGATATGCCCAACATTTTGGAGGAAGCAAAGACAAGATGGCTCCGACCAAATGAGATTCATGCAATACTCTGTAACCACAAGCATTTCAGCATCAGTGTGAAGCCGATTAATTTGCCATCAAGTAATTATAGAAAGCGCATACCATCTTTATAATGACATGATGTTTTCGTAAAAGAGGGCTTAAGTCTAGGAGTGATATCTAACCTTTTCATACTACAATCTAACAGGTGGCACCATCGTCTTATTTGACCGTAAGATGCTCAGAAATTTCCGAAGAGATGGCCATAACTGGAAAAAGAAAAAAGATGGAAAAACTGTTAAAGAAGCTCATGAACACTTGAAGGTGATATCTTTTTCTTCTTCTTCTTCTTTTGTTTTTAAAAAAAAGTAAGTATCTCCTTTGTTTAATATTCTTATTATCTATTTTAGTATCTTGCTAATTGTTGTATGAACTCGTTACTTTAGCTTCTATTAGTTTAGGTCACTTGAACATTATTATTTTGTAGTTCTCATTTATATGTTCTGCATAGAGTCAAATTTAATGATGGGTCTCTTTTAATTGATGTTAAGATTTAAGAGGATTGACGATGGGACCCTTTACTCCTTGGGATGGAGAATGAGTAGAAAATATTGGTAAAAGTGAAAGTTAACTAAAATTTGTGATGAAAAGGTTTCATCTACATTTGTTTACATTATTTTCATTTTGTGTAATTATGTGAGTTGCGTTAGTTTAAGGTGACTTACTCCAGGAACATGGCCAATTCAGTATTACCAAACAATGGGATCGTGATAGTAAAAAAAATTTTCTCGTATATTTTGTTCTTTAGACTTGAATAAAATTTGTGACTATATATAAGCGCTCAATGCTGTTGATACAGGTTGGTAACAATGAAAGAATTCATGTATATTATGCACATGGCGAGGATCAATCAACCTTGGTTCGTAGATGTTATTGGCTTCTTGATAAGTATGAAACAACCTAAAATTTCATTAATATACGTTACAATAGATCTCCAATACATATTGTCATTGTATTTCTTGCATTGATATATTCGTATTCCAATAGCTATTCAATTTGATCATGTTACAGGAAACTGGAACATATTGTACTTGTTCACTATCGTGACACTCAAGAGGTTGGTTCATCATATAAATGATCGATTCTTTTATATTTGACCACACATATGACATGTATGTGTGTCCCATGCATCAAGAAACTTTGCACTATGAACAGATTATGGTGCTAAAAAACAAATAGGCAGACATATATAGAGGATCGTTCAGTTTCCGTATATAGACATGGCAACATCAACCCATTTACCTAAGCACATGGGCTTGGGTCATGTTTGATCTCAAGCTAGCCAGTCTAAAATATTTTACTATATAACGGGTCAAATGGGCCAAAAGTCATCCGAGGACCGAGTGCATTAAACCTTATAAATGATCTTATCTCAAAGGTGTTCTCTTGCTTTTGTTAAAGTATAACTTCTTCAATCATATTTAACACATTAGTTGTTGATAGATCATACAAAATGGACGCAGATGTTTTTGTGGGTAAGCCCAACCCGACCTGACCTGTTTTGACCTGCACGAAAACTGTTTTGACCTGCACTAAAAAGTTATCCATTTGATCCGTTACACGACTTTGGCTCCTCTCAATAACAACTGCAACTTACTACTTACGGGTGTGCTGAACATATCATGCAGCTGCAAGGTTCTCCGGTGATCCCTGTTGACTCCAACTCTAGTTCAGACCCAACTACTTCATCTAATCTGTCTGAAGAAATTGATGGAGTTGATCAGGTGTACTTTACTGGTGTGTAAGTTTTTCGGGTTATATAAGAAAACCTTAACTTACTATATATAAAAACACATTTTAGTTACAAGTGGATAGCAGTTTCCAGTACACACCTTTTTCAGTAGTGTATATCCTATGTGTTTTTGGATTTCCACTGTGAGTTGCAGTATCTTTTCCAGGAAAACATTCAGTAATATTTATGTATTTGACCGTTGTCACCATTTCACATTATAGATGGTATCTAGTTTGATCCATAAAATCTCCCTTAATTTTGTCAATATGTTGCATAAGATTAGTCGTGCATTAGTTTTTTGAAACCATGGGCAGATAGTAGTACTTATAAGATAAAAACATTAAGGGTGAATTCTTATCGCTGGGATAAATGTTCTGAAGGTTCTTCCTTTTTTTAAATATAAATATTTATTCCACAGAGCCAACTGAGACAGTAATCAATCATGAGATGAGAATTCATGAACTCAACACTCTGGAATGGGATGAGCTAGTTATTCCGAATGATTCTAACAAGCTGATTACATCAGGAGGTAGTGAACTTGTATTTGTTGCAATTTTTTTGTTAATCCATATAGAGAATCATCCTTTATTTACATACACCAACTTATGCTTTGCAGGAAATGTTGCACGATTTAATCAAGCTGACCAATATGAATTAAACGGATCAGTAGATAATGTAAGTAGCGTATCACTGGTCTTTTGTATTGCTATTTCTCCTTATCCGAATAGCAGACCGTCCACCCACAAAGCTGAAATTGAATATAACAGTTGTACTATGTCATCATGTTAATATGGTACAACAAAGCAATCAAATTTGCTGTAATGGAGTAATTCTCTCACACCCTGTTATCTAGTATGTGTGGTTGTGTGTATTAAAAAAAGCCAAATTGTCATTTACTACAATATGTAGTTGTTTTACGGAACCCAATTAGCAACATGACACGGTACAGTTATATCTATGAAAGTTAGTGATTGCATTATAATCTGATGTCTGTGGCCTTACTTCTAACTTCAACATTTTGTAAAGGGCTGTGTCAAAAAAATTTCTTCTTTCCGTAGGCCAAAGTGGGTTCATGTCAAGGTGACTCGCGAAATTTGTGTTCGAAATTTATAAATGATTAATGCGGCAATGATTATTGAAAGAAGAATGTTTTAAATGATTTAGGACTTTAGGAGGTGCGTTCAAAAAAATAATTTTTTAGGAGGTTTTATGCATTAAATTATACTTTGGCCTTTAGGTCATCTTTTTATTTAACCCGTTTGACCTTAAGAGGTAACACATAACCCAAATTAACACATTTATAAGTAAACGGGTTGAAATTGTTGCCTCTCGTCTTAACTGTACAACAATTATACATCTTTACAGAGTAATTTCATCTTGGGGAACAATTTTGCTATGGAAAATGCTTTGGCGCCATTTGGTAATGAAACAGTGAGAGAAGGTAGTAATACCATTGGCTACAACACTGACCTTCCGAAGGCGGGAATGAAGGGCGCTCAAGTTGCAAATGTCGGCGTTGGTGTTTTAGACATGATGCGAAAAGATGGATTGCCAGCACAAGTTAGTTTTGGAAGATGGATGAATTACATTATAGCAGATTCTCCCGGAGCAATAGATGATCCGTTACTAACTCCAGAACCCTTGTTGAGTTGTCAGCAACAACCCGGAACACTAAATGGTGGTCACCTCGAATCTCAAATTTTCAAGATAACCGAGGTCTCGCCTTCATGGGCTCTATCAAACGAAGAAACAAAGGTGTCATTCCCTTTTTTATTTTATTTTATTTCACAGTTGTGGCCTAACTGCTTAAAGAAGGTAACCCAACTTTGCTTAAATTTCTAATTTATGAGGTCTGAGTAAAGCATCGAAGTGTCAAAATATTAGACTTAAGATAATTAACTTCCAAAATAATTCAATTCAAGGTAACCTGACATGGTTACCTGGTCAACATGCTTATGTTTCCATAGATTTGACAATGGCGACTTCTTTTTTCTCTCCCTGATGTGTATCCTAGAAACAGTTTTTTATTTACAGATTCCCATTTGACCATTGGTTATCTAAAATGGAAATATGACCTTAGTTACCATTTTATAAATTTTCCTTTAATGAAGACAAAATTCCATTAGTAAAGAAATCTTGACATTAGTATCTTTTCTGCAGATCTTAGTGGTCGGAGTTCTCCATGAAAGACATGTGCCCCTATCAAACTCAAATCTATTTTGTGTGTGCGGGGATGTTTGTGTTCCAGCAGAAATCATCCAATCAGGAGTGTTTCGGTGTATGATTACTCCACAAAATGCTGGCATTGTGAATCTTTTCCTCAGTTTTGATGGCCATAAACCCATCAGTCAAGTCTTGGCATTTGAATTCAGGGATCAACCTATGGCTACTTCAATTACTTCTGTAGATGAGAAGCCTGACTGGCAGGATCTTCAAATCAATATGAGACTAGCTCATTTACTTTTCTCTACTTCTAAAAGCCTGAATATCTTATCTAGTAAGATACCACAAAAGACCCTGAAGGAAGCAGTAATGTTCGCGCAGAAAACATGTCACATTGTTAAAAGTTGGGATTATTTGGTAAATTCAGTTACAGAAAAAAGAATACCTTTTCAACGAGCGAAAAATAGCTTATTGGAGCTCACATTGCAAAACAGATTACTTGAATGGCTGTTGGAAAGAGTGTTGGATGGTGGTAAGATCCCTGACCGTGATTATGAAGGTCAAGGAGTAATCCATTTGTGTGCAATTTTGGACTATAATTGGGCTATTTACCCGTATTCGTGGTCTGGCTTATCATTGGATTTTCGTGACAAATTTGGATGGACGGCTCTTCATTGGGCTGCACACTACGGGAGGTACATTTTTCTTCTCAGAGAGCATACTTTAACAGATTTTTGTTGTATTTATATAATAAAATGGGTTGTAGGAGACTAGGAGATACCGTATGGAGTATGGGCGTTCTGCTGTTCGCAGTTGTAATCATCATAGCTGTCAGATTCTGATTATTTATGGAACTAATAAATAAAGTGACCAAAATGAACATCTATATATAAGGTTGAAATAGTCAAATTTAAATAATGACAATTTATTTTGTATCAACTATAAAATATAAGAAGTTATTGACCCTGAGGTTGATGGCACAAGTCTCACTCGGAATAAATATGTGGTAATAGTGTGATTATTTGGCTTTTTAAAAACATTGAATTTTTTTCCGTAATATATGGTACTGTTCACAATGCAAATGTGAGTAAGAATGAGGGGTAAATAAACTATATTGTATTTAAAACTGATTATTTAGACTCTAGGCAGCAACAATCACTCCTGTATATTATGTTATTGATCTGTTGAGTGCTCACGTTATCTAACGGAAAGCTTTCTACATCCAGGCAAAGGATGGTTGCATCTCTTCTCTCTGCAGGGGCCAACC
>JAOEHQ010047794.1:0-10601 GCA_025447715.1 Asclepias incarnata | reverse complement strand
GAAGGTAAAGAGCACATGGTCTGCAAGCTAAAGAAATCCATTTACGGGTTGAAGCAAGCATCGAGACAATGGTACCTAAAGTTTGATGAGGTCATGAAATCACAAGACTTCCTGAAGAATCAAGTGGATCAATGCACCTATCTCAAGATCAGTGGGAGTAACTTTGCAATCCTTGTTTTAACTTTGAAATCACAACACATTTAAGTGTCTGCAAGTGGCATCAAGAGCATCCATCACAGAATTCCCTCAGTATCAATGAGAACGAACCTCAACTCCAGAGTCTGTTCATCTCGATCTTTTTAACCACGTTTCTTTTTTCTTAAAAAAAAATTAGCTTGATTTGTACCTACTTCCATTATTTAATTAATCTCACAATAGACTTTTATATACATGTCATTACTCCCTTAAAACCTCACGTTATTTATATCATTTAACACTCGGCAACATTTTTTCCAATTCTATTACAATTGTTTTTCTGATTTTCTAGATATTCTTAAAGTATTTCAATTATTTGACTGGCTTATATTTGGATTTAATTTCTGAAACCAATTTTGTTGAAAAGTAGATTTGTATAGCTTTCCAATGATATATTATACGCTTCCTACGAATCTACAGTTTGTTCGATATGATTTTTTGAAAACTGTGAATTTTCTACACAAAACGCAACCTTTACATATGGTTTTTATAAAACTAATACACAATTCAACTCAATAAAATTACTATTTTCATATCAAAACTCTCTTGATTCATAAACTCTATCGAACCCTTTTTATCACTCATTTTTATCAATTACTACATTATCAACATACATATTTTTCTCTAATTTTTCTTTAAACTCTTAACATGCAATAATTATTACTTAGTTACCCCCAACCCCTCTCCCATAAACATCCATTACTCAATCAAATTTCTAATAATAAAACTCTAGAATTATAAATTAGGGAAAATAAGAGTATACCTTCAATAGCATTAAAGGTTGATTATCTTCACTTTTTATTAGGGGGTGTTTGGTAGGATGGAATGAAATTGAGAGAAATGTAATGATAATTACTTCTCTTGTTTGGTTGGACTAGAGAATGAGAATGGAAAAGAAGAAAGGAAAATGATTTTCATTCTCTCCATTCTCTATAATATGGACATAATGGGTGAGAATAAAAAAAAAATGTATTAATTATAATTATTTATTAAAAGATAAAGTTATTAAGTTGTGTATTTTTTGTGTTTTTTTTCTTATTAATTTTGTTTACGTTTGTTTATATTTTTATTATATTTATTCTCTGTTTGTGTTAAACAATTGAATATTTTATCTTTTTAAATACTCATTCTTATTCTCACCATTTTTATTCTCTATTACATTCAGTACTTTATGATTCTTTTCTACCAAACACTCCCTTATTCATTTTCTTCCCCTTTTCTTTTTATTTTCGGATTGATTGAGGCCCCTTTTACACAACTTAACTTAATTGAATAGCTTGATTGTTTGTACATAAATCTCCAACTAACTTCACAAATCTTTTAACTTTTTTTCTTTTATTTTCTCTAATCTTTTATTTACTTTTAGATAATCTTTACTTCTATATAAAAGAGCACCCCTTTTTTTTGAAATGATAATTCGAAATACCTTTTACCCATGTCTTTCTATTGTCTATTTCCATCCTTTTATTGATGTACCAATACCCTTAATGAAATATTTTACAATATGTATCTCTCAACTCCTAAAATAACTATACTATCTCCATTTTACATCAATTACCTTCTACATCAATAACCTACACTACTCGCCACCAGTCACCACCACCACCGACGGTCGCCTCCACCACCACACCGCCGCCATTGTGCGGACATCCATCAATATATTTATATATATATTTAAAGCATCTCATAAATACATTTGAAAATATAATAACCACATAATATGTTTCCATTAAATTATCACTTCAAATATTTACTAGTATCCATACGTGACAAATAAAAAAGAAGAATTTATTTTTGGAAAGAACGAAACTTGTAATATAAGGGGAGAAAAAGGTAATTGTAGCTTTTCAAGATCCCCTATGCAACAAAGACTTCACTTCCGATTCCATCATCCTTCATAGATCACCCCACTTTCGTCAAACCCAAACCCCCACCTCTTCTCCAATCAAAACCCTAACCCTGTAACACACACACACACACACACACACTAATGGCTTCCGCAACCAACGGCACCGTAACAGAAACCCCTAAACCCGAAACCGTCGTAGAAACCGTAACAGACCCACCTCCGGCTACCGCAGATTTGACCCCCAAGTGGCCCGGGTGGCCCGGTGAATGTGTTTTCCGGCTTATAGTTCCGGTTCTTAAAGTGGGTAGTATAATTGGAAGAAAAGGGGATATAATTAAAAAGATGTGCGAAGATACTAAAGCCCGAATTCGTGTTCTTGATGCCGCTCTCGGTACCCCTGATCGCATTGTAAGTCTTTCTCTCTTTCTTTTATTTATAATAAAAAGAAAAAAGATTGTTACTTTGTGGGTTTTCATTTGTGAAATTGAAGGGTTGATTTTTAGAGAAATTAAATTGTGTGGATATGATGAATTGGGAAATTAGGCGAATCGAATTGGTATTAGTAGCTGCAACGTTATTCTTGGATACGATATGTAGTTGTGAAGAAACTTAGAAGGGTTTATTGGTATGTTTGTTTTATTAATTATTATAATGTATGCATGATGTGAGTAAAGTTAGAAACTTTATAGTGTTTCGAGTGATATAATGTAGGTTTTTGTCTTATTTATGCAATGTGCAAATAAAGGTAGAAAATTTTCAGTGTTTCGAGTGATGTAATGTAAGATTTTGTATTATGTATGCACTGTGCAAAAAAAGTTAGACACTTTCTAGTGTTTTGGGTGACATAATGTAAGTTTTGGTCAATGTTAACGCGATGCAAAGCTACATACCTTCCCTTTTGGAGCAGACCAGTAAATTGTTTTTTTTTTGAAAACATAACAATTACAATTTTTAAATGGGCTGGTGTGAGTACTATAATAATCTTATGTATGTATGACAGATGTTGATAGATTGTAAAAGATTTTTGCTTTATTGAGTAATCACTGATATTGCTATGTATAGTAGCATCCCTGGTGGTAAGGGCATAAGGCTCGTAAACCGCGGCGGGAAAAAAGCTTGTAAACTGCTGCGGGAATACTGGTTAGGCTGCGTACTTTAGCAGTTTAGCTCCAAAAGCCCGACTTTTCCCGGGTAGCCTGAACAGGGTTTCCCTCCGCTTACCAATATATCCAATATGTATAGTAGCATATTCTACCTTAGTACCTTTTTGGCTTTGTTTTGGTAGATATTTATTGGTATAGGGGAATGGAATTTGAGTGAGTGTTTCGCGTGTTTTTTTCTTCTTATGTTGGAACCTGACTTGACTTGATATTGAAGGATTTGCATAATTGATGTCAAGGAAAGCAGATATTATTGTATGACAATATTGTTAAAGCAATCAACTCTTCAAAAGGATTGCTATATTTTCTCATTGTTGAAGTTGGTTGTTGACAATGCGAGTGTGTCTTATTATTAACTCTATGATCCTTTAGGGATTAATAGTTTTCACGCCGAAGGTTTATTACAACTTAATGAGATGATCACTCACTATAGATTGAGATATATTACAAATTACAAACCAGTCTCACTAAGGGAACACAAAAGCAGTTGTCATGGGAGGTGCAAGAAAACATAGGTTGTGGAATATAAAAGATATAAGTGGTGCCTGGTTGAGCATTGAAAGTCCTATGAGATAGAAGTCAACATAATCCACAACAACTGGAACATGAAAATTAAAGTAGGTTAAACATCCTTAACAAACTCAACCATTCAGGAGCTCATCCAAAATACTAGTTTGTTTCTGTTTGTAGTAGACTGGTAAGGGTGTATTTGAGTCGAGTTCAACTTGAGGTTGTTGGATTTGAGAAGATTCGTGCACTGTTTGTCAAGGGTTCAAGTCTGCCTGGCCTTGAATAGGCTCTTCTTAATCCTAGTTTCCTTGCCAAGTTTGCTGACGAGCCTTACGAGTTGGAAATCTTGTTTATATCCTAGACCCGGAGACTATTTTTTTGTAGGGTTTGATCCCACCTTATTTTTAAGATTGGTTAAAAGCCCTACCCCATTTTGTTGGTGAAGTTAACTATTAAAAAGGGACAAAGAAAGAAAAAATGTTTACATTTTGAATGTTATTCTTCACTTTTTAATGTCTCTGTGCCAAAGGATTTTTCATAACCACTAGAAAAGGAAGAGACATAGCGATTTCGGTGTTATTGAGAGTTCTTAATTTCTAGTAAATGGTATTTAATGAGTAGATTACCTTACCAAACATCAAGACAGTATGAATAACAATGTATCTTGTAATTGTCTCATGAGTCATGACTAGATTTAAGTCATTTAACACGTTCAACATGAAACATAACTGGTTAGTTGTTTTTTCCGCAAGCTCCTAATTCACCGAGGCTATATCAAGTTCTATATCTTTCTTGAAGTTTCAAAGACATAGCTTAATGTAGTTCATGTGTTTTTGATTGTTATTTGTTAATGAATTAATGGCATAGGATTCTTAATAATTTATGTCATTATGTAACAGAAGGATATGCGATTAGTTGCTTGCTATCTTTCTATCACTCTTGACTTTCTTGTCTATTAGTTATTTGTACATTGGTTTCTTTTATAATCTCCATGATTTTAAAAAGTTACCAAGTCATCAATCTAGAGAAGTTCATCAAGCAGCTACGTTGCCTGCTAATAATGACATTGTTCTTTTCGTAGTTGCTATTTTTTTCCCATGCCAATCTCTAAATTCTTGCATGACAATTTGCATTCTACTGATTGGTTTCTTCTTTAGGTTTTGGTATCTGGTAAAGAAGAAACAGAGCTACCTCTCTCACCTGCAATGGATGCTGCAATTAGAATATTCAAACGCATCAACGGCTTTCCTGAGAATGAGGGTGATAGTATAGCATCTGTTCCATTTTGCTCAATCAAATTGTTGGTGCCATCAATGCAAGCCATAAGTCTGATCGGAAAACAAGGATCATTAATCAAGTCAATTCAGGAGAGCACTGGTTGTTCTGTGCGGGTACTCTCAGGGGGTACGAATTCACTCTTTTTTATTGAGTCCCAATCATTCTAGTTCGTGTCTCTTAGAAATCAAATATATTATCTGAACAATGTTATCTGGCAGATGAGGTGTCGGCAATATCTTCCAACACAGATGAGAGGGTTGTGGATATGCAGGGAGAAGCTATCAAGGTTCTGAAAGCTCTAGAAGCTGTGGTGGGACACCTGAGGAAGTTTTTGGTAGATCGTAGTGTTCTTCCTCTGTTTGAAAAGCCTGTAAGTAATTCTCACTTTGCTACATGGTAATTATAACATCATTTCCGTGGTTAATAATGATTATTGATCTGCCTTATACAGAACGATGTAGCAGCCGCCCCTACCACACAAGAACCCCAAGTGGAGCCAACTTGGGCTGACAAACCCATGATGCGGGGCTCACAGCTCGGGTTAGGCGGTGCTGCTGATTATTCTCTTCCAATGAGGAGAGAGACACTATTTCTGGACCGTGAATTGCAACGAGAATCACATCTCACATCCCATGGCCTGTCTTTATATGGCCGTGATCCTGGACTACCGACAACACGTTCTCCTGCAATTCCTCGTACTGGCGGTCCTATTGTCACTCAGGTCAGCAGTCATATCTGTTTATTTTATGTTTTTGACTCGGCATAATAATTGCATATATTCGAGATTCTTGAAATAACTGAGATCTGAATTTGGGAAGTTCTTACAACTACAATCAATCCTGGAAGAAAGTAGTGTTGGGATGGGTATTTGTAGACTATATATAGGTTTTATGCGTGATAAATTACTCATCTTTCGTGGTTATAATAAATTATCTTTGGTTATATTAACCAGATGTCTCAGACCATGCAAATACCACTAATATATGCTGAGGATATTATTGGAGTTGGAGGGACAAATATTGCATATATTCGTCGGACTAGTGGTGCAATTCTTACTGTGCAAGAGAGCAGAGGTTTACCAGATGAAATTACAGTTGAAATAAAAGGGACAGCCTCACAAGTTCAGACCGCTCAGCAACTAATTCATGTAAGACTGAACCTTTTATCTATTTTTTTTGCTGTTATGCCCATAAAACACATACATATACATGTATATATTATACGTAGTAGTGCGTCTGAATCCTGCTAGGTATCTCTTTTTTTCAATGGCCAAACTTAATATAGTGACAACTTGAGTTCTGTGGTCGTGTTTTAACTTTTAACATTAAAGAAAAAAGGTAAATCCATGACATCACTTAAGTTCTGACAGCCGTATGAATTACAGCATTTCTTTCGATTTTCTTCGAATGAAGATATCAGTCATATCAGTCAAGATGACAGCGTTGAATAAAAAACACATTATCAACTATATTGAGCTCAAATCAATTTAACGTAACAAACTTATTTGATATAATTAATGTTGTTGATAGTTTTTTTGTTGGGGTATGAAAAGAAAAAAAGAGAGAGCATCAATTACTATAAGGGATAACGTGAAGTGTTCACCATTTTATAGACTACCCAATCTATCGTGTCATTTATAAAAATTTCAACGGTAAACATGTATTATTAATTCTATCTATTTTTTCCATTACTCAGGATTGTGTCGATGGTCACAAAGAATCATCAAATCAAAGCAGCTATGGCATGTTGGACTCGGGTTTGAGGTCTTCCTTCTCTCAATTGGGGAATTCATTGTACCCAGCATCATCAACATCAACTTATGGAGGACAATCGTATGGCGGATATGGAGCTCCTAGTTTAGGTGGAAGTTTAGGAGGATACAGTAGTTACAGGATGTAAAATGTATGCGATTGATACATCCAACATATTTGATGCTTCGCTTTCTAAAACCTTGTTTTAAATGTATTATTATTACTATAAAAGCTTCAGTTAGTTGCTCATGCTTTTCCCCCATTAACATTGACATATTTTCTGAACTATGTCGTTGCATATATATTTTCTGATTTATCCATAGTTTTTCTCATATATATTAATATATATAGGGAAAATGAAGTATACAGCAGACTGTATACAGCTGCTCTCACATATTTTTCTTCAATTTTGTCATATGATGAAAAGCCCTCCCTGAATGTGAACAGGAGGGAAGATATATACAGCCTGCTGTATTACTGTATATATGCTAAACCCATATATATATATATAAGACATGGACAAATCCACTCTATTACAATCTTTATAACTTTAAGTTAAAAATGTAAATTTGCGAACAACAATTTGGTAGCAAAAATTCTGTTGGGGCTCACCAAAATGTTATAAGCAGCTCAGCCTAGGGACACTGGTTCCATTTGTTCGAACCTTTTCAAGTCATTAGGCTAAGACCTATGCTCGAGTACACTGAACTTGGCTCCCTATAAATCGAATTTTCATCAGGGTGGGTCTGATCGCCCGTTCCAAAAACATGCACCCCATCTCTAAGTTAGACCCAACTGCATCCTCGCGTTTTCTTTACATCCAGCTGTCTCATATTATGTCTAACATCACTCACCTCCTCATGCCGACCCATTGTGCCATACACATTAGACATCAGCACATAGCTCCCACCATGCCCGGGTTCAAGATCAATCACTTTACTTGCAGCGATTTCAGCAAGGTTTGTATTTCCATGAAGAATGCATGATGCCAATAACGCCCGCCAGACAACGGAGTTGGATTCAATCGGCATTTCAGATAGCAACCCATATGCTTGATCAAGTAGTCCGGCTCGACCAAGCATGTCAATCACACAAGTGTAATGTTCAACCGTTGGTTCTACGTTGTATTTCGACTTCATCTGACTTAAAATTTCTTGCCCTTGCTTCACTAGACCCGCATGACTACAAGCCGATAGAACCCCAACAAATGTCACCTCATCAGGCGTCAAATTCGATTCACACATTTTATGAAACAAATCCAACGCCTCGTTGCCAAACCCATCCATTGCATAACCCGTGATCATAATGTTCCATGAAGCCGTATCTTTCACCCTCATATGATCAAAAACCAGTTGAACTTCTCGCATGCTTCCACATTTTGCATACATATCCATGACAGCATTATTAATGTATGTATCATCATATCTATCTTCACCATCATCTTTCCCCAATCCTTTGACAATCATATACCCATGAATCTCCTTCCCATGCCGTAACGCTACTAAATGGGAGCACGCAGGAAGAACGGTCGTGACAGTAACTAAATCCGGACTAAAAACCCCGTCACGCAACATTCTGTTAAAAAACATTAAAGTTCCTTCATGATCACCAGACTGCTGATGAACACCCATTATCGAATTCCACGAATATATATCCTTATTCACCATCCCTTCAAAAATCTTCAAAGCATCATCAAGACACTTGCATTTCCCATACATATCAATCAACGCATTACAAACAGCCACAGCCGAAAAAAACCCCATCTTCGTCACAAGCCCATGAACACATATCCCGTTATAAACATCCCCTTTCAACGTAAGCACGGATAAAACCCCCGTGACAGTAAACCTACTCGGCGAACTCCCATCTTCACGCAACTTCCTTAAACACTCCAACGCGTTCCCAAACTCTCCAATCCGGGCATACCCATTAATCAACGCATTCCACAACACAACGTCGCGTTCAGGCATTTCATCAAACACTCGTTGCGCATCCCCAACCATCCCAATTTTCAAAAACCCATTAACTAAAGCACTCCCCACAAACAAATCTTTCTCCAAACCAAATTTAAACACCAACCCATGTACATTCATCATCCCCTTAACATCCCCAATACCCGAAAACGCCTTAACAACACAAGGGAAACTAAACTTATCCATCATAACACCCTCCACCCGCATTTTATCATACATCTGTATCGCGGGTTTTGGCATATCATTATAAACAAAACCCGCGATAATAGCATTGTAAGCAAAAACATTTGGGGAAACCAAACAAGAAGTAGCGAAAACAGAATGTGCATAGGAAATGTGGTTACATTTTGAGTACATGTTGATTAAACTTGTGACAGAAAATGGTGAGTTTAAAAAACCATTAACAAGCATGTAAGCATGTAGGATTTTGGCATGTTGTAAATTGGTTTGGTTGGCATATGATTGGATATATGTAATGCATGTTTTTAAGTTTGGGAGTTGTGTTTTTGTTATTGTTTTGTACATTTGATTTTGTTGTTGGTATTGTGTTTGTGTGTTGTATTTATGTTGTGTTGGTTTAATTAAAAATCTTTGAAAAGGAAGGGTTTTTTTATTACTATATATTTTTTTCTCCTTAGGAAGGTGGAATTTTGTTTTGTGTTAGTTGACCAGTTTTGTTCACAGAGGAAGTGTTTGTTGGGAGGGTGAGAGAGATTTGAGTTTGGATGAAAAAATAGATAAAATAGATTGTTGGTTTGGATTTTATTTTTGTTTTTGGGATTACACTTTTTAATCTTGAGCACTCATAGTGCCTTTGTGGTTGAAAGTTGAAACGTTGTTAGTGGCAGATCTGAAAGGAAAATCATAAAGGGGGCTGAAAGTTACGGAGGGGCCGAAAATTACAGGATCCAGAAATGATACTAAGACAAATAATTTTTCGAACGAAATACGGATAAAACTGCACTACGGAATAAAAAAACGAAAGGGATCGGGCCCACCGGGCCCTTGAATAGATATGCCCATGCATGTGGTGAACACGTATTAATCGCAACCACGAGTGAACATCACTAGGTGTCACTCGTGGTGGACTTGTGGCAATCACGAGTTGTATGTAAGTTTTTTTTCCCCTCACACACATAGTTATAAAATAAAGAAAATAGATGGGTCCAAGATTAATGGTTGATTAGTAATACATTGGGATGTTGTAAGAGATTAGTAGTAGAAGGAAGTTTTTCTGATGTGCCGCTAACAAAGACTATTGATGGCTTGTGGTGGGAATGGGCACCGTGAGTGCTCTTAAAGCAATCACAATAATGGTTGGTTATTGGATTCGTGGTGGACTTCACCACCAGTTTACATTATAATGTGGGTTTCGTGGTTTGATTGATGGTGATGGTTTATGATTGTGGTTACGAGTCGTTTGAGGTTTTTTTTGTTTACACTCTAACGATACAAAAAAATAATGGCGGAGATGATTTAACGCATATGATGGTTATTATAGCTTTTGGATGGTATTTAACAAAATTTTTAATTGAATTAGATTATTAACCCGCATAAATGCCATTGGACATATATGATTAATCATAGGTTAAGTTTTTATATGAGCATATTTTGATCATTAGACCATTCTTAAAGGCTAGGCGAAAAGGCTAGGTGAAGAGGTTAGGAGGGGACCAAAGGGGTGGGTGAAAGGGTTAAGGGTGGCATGGTGACTATCACCTACTAGATAGATACAAAAATGGTGATGATTTAATATATAATAGGTTGAGTGATAGTTTAATATATTGTGTATTAAATAAATGTGGGAACCAAAGGGTAGGTGAATGGTTAAGGGGAAATGGAGAAGGTGAAAGAGGTAAGAAGGTGATGCTGATGTGGCAGGAAA